>BJBW01006447.1:67584-273803 GCA_004320125.1 Scolopax mira | reverse complement strand
TTAGGAACAAGTTCTTTACAATGAGGGTGGTGGAGCACTGGAAGAGGTTGACCAGGGAGGTGGTTGAGGCCCCTTCCCTGGAGACATTCAAAGTGAGGCTTGACGAGGCCCTGGGCAACCTGGTCTAGTTGGGGGTGTCCCTGTGACTGCAGGGGGGTCGGACTAGATGGCCTTCGAAGGTCCCTTCTGGCCCAGATGATTCTATGATAGGCAGTGGAACCATCTCCACCAAGATTCATTTCAGACATTTTTTGGGTTACAGGGCAGTGGTTCTGCTTGCTCGAGCTAAACCAACCTCAGGTGGTTTGGAAATTAAGTAGCAGCCAATTTTTATCTTTTTCTCTAAACAAAAGGCTGGTTTTTTCTTCTCTGGAAAGAAGAAGAAAAAGCAGTGTCTGTGTTGTGTTTCTGATTTGCATTGGCAATCAGCAGGCTGCATCACCAACTGGATTTTCTGGACAGTGTGCTCTCACCATGTCAGGTACAGCACCAAGAGGCAGGTCCGGATCCTTGCTCTTCCAGAGGGGTGAAGCTGCTCTCCCCCTGTGCCTCCTCAGCCCCTGCGGGACCCCTCTGCTGCTCCCTGAAGGGTGCACTGAGGCAAACCTCAGCCCCTGATGGTGATACCCTGAGTTATTCCCTGCTGGCTGCTGGCCACTGCCAGATGGAGGGAGGTGGCACCTAGACAGAGCCTAAAAAGGTACAAAACCAAGGAGAGGGACCTTCCTGGGGTGACTCTGTTCAGCTCTGGGTCTGTGCCAGGGAAGTTACTGTACTTATCTGCCTCTGAGGACAAAGTACCTCTAACCTTCCTCTTTAAGCCTTGCACTTTGCCCAAAAACTCTATTTAGAATTGTCTATAGTCTATATTGAGTTTAGGCACAAATCAGTGCAGAAGAACAGACTCACCATTGGCATAGTTTGACTTTCATACCTTCGTAATTTTTTTCGCAGTTGTATCCAAATTGCAGCAAAGATGGACCTCTTCCACATCCTCCATTTTCGTAACACAAAACTCAGAGTGAAACAGATTGTGCATGTTTTTCTCTCTCTGTTTCAGTGCAAGATCCTTTCTTCTACCCTACTTCCATCAGCAACCAAAAAACGTCTTCAAAACTTCAAAAGATAAGACATGTGAGATAGTATATTATTCTGAATGGAGTTTCTGGAGCAGCCAAAGTTTTTGAGCTCATCTACTGCTCTCTCCCAATTGATTCAGAATCTAATTTGTCCAAAATTTCAACCGTGATGAACTTTCCCAAAACAGAAGCAGCAAGCTGCTTCCCACCATCACATACTTGGCCTGTATCCCGTCTATCCATATGCAGCAGATGTAAATATAATTTACTGGCACAAGCGGTTTTCTGCACATGGCATCTTTCTAAGTCTTCTTTAGTATCCATGTGAAGAAATAAATGATTTTATTGATGCATTCAGAGGCCTTAATAACGCTTCATAATGACCTATAAATGGAGGTCTTTCTTAATATGCATTGATCAATAACTTACATAATTATGTCTTGTATTATTTTGCTGAATTGTTAACAATTCTAACCAAAGCAATAAGGATTCAACAATTCCTTATAGACAACATAAGTCTTCCAGGAGCCACATTTTGCTAGTTTCCATGTATTGTAGGCCCGTACATGTACAGATTTAGTGCAGGCATCAGTTAATTTAGGACATGGCCTCTTCCAGCTGTGCCCAGTCACTGCAAGTAAAGCTTGCAAAGGCTCCTGCCGCAACACGAGATGCTTTGGAGACTAGATTGAAGCAAATACAAAAATAGACAATATTACTTTTTTCCTATCCTGTGGAAATAAAATGGTTAGTAAGATAGTGCTTTAATCAGGGAGAAGACAACTATAAAGTCAGAATGAAATATTATTGGTGGAGACAACCTGTCTGGTGGCAATGGGAAATCCTGTGTGTCAGCACATTCATTCTTGGCTTTATCCTTGCTCACTGGATGTGACTCAAAGGAAATGCTGGGCTTCAGTTTCTTCATCAGCAAAATGGGGATAATATTTCCACTTATGCAAGTCACTTTAAGTGGAAAAGCATTGCATTCATGCAAGATAGCTTTACAGTGCCAGTACACCATCGAGTTTTTCACTTTCTGCCTGGAACATTTCATAAAAATCCCTCCACATATGGAACAGAACAAGTATTGCAGACTGCAGAAAATGTGATTTTTAGGGAGATGACAGTGCCACTTACATTCCTGCATTTTTGCCTTTCAAATACAATCAGGTTTGGCAACGAAATCCATGATCATCTGGTGGCTCTTATGAAACGAGCTGACAATACTGCTCCAGGTTTCACTGGCCCCATCACAAGCCCCCTCCGCACCAGCCCTGGCCCCTGCCCAGGCTGGGGCAGGACACACGTGGCCCCGGCTGCTGCCTGGGCAGCAGGACATGGCTGGCAGGCACCCAGCACAGCCCCGAGCAGGTTTTGGAGCAGAGACAGAGAGTTTAGCACTTCAAATTCCCCTCAGCAAGACAGTGCTGCAGCATCAATTGTCGTTCCACCACTTGTTCATAGCGGATGGAGGAGAGCGATGCTCTAGCACCTTGCTGCCATGGAAAGGGTGAGACCTGGGGCTTTGGGCAAGTGCAGACTCTGCTCTTTGTGGTGGGGCCCTGCTGCGCACCCCCCAGCACACTCTCAGCTCCCCATCAACTGTGAGGGATGGTTTGCTGTCCCTGTCCCAGAGCCATGCCAAGCCCTGCCTAGCAACTCACTGTCCCCTTCTGGTTTGCAGCACAGCACTTTATTAATGCCAGAAGACTGATCTATGCTTAAATAGTTCAACTTTCTGCTTTCCCTCCTATATGAGCTCAGAACAAAGCTGTAGACAAATACCATACATCACATAGCTATCAAAGAAAGAAGAATTATATTTTAATTACTGTATTTATCTCAGAGAACACAACTGCTAGTTTTGCTGATGAAAATAAATGTAATAAAGGCTAACGGACTTTTGGTAGTAGAGCCATTAAATCCTCTATCTAAATACGGTCTAGATATCTGGGGTGCAATTAGGACAGCCGCGCTGAGTGCTTCTCGGGGTAAGTGTACGGATGCACTCTAACCCGAATCTAATTCTGCTCAAAGGCCAAGGCAGAACAGCGCTATTTGTGTTGCAATGATTTAGTAGAAATGGGCAACATTACATTTCTAATGTCTTTTGGTCAACAAGCTCTTTCGCTACCCGCTACTCAAGACCTAATTGCTTTTAGCAAGTCTTTCACAGAAAATACATCGTCACTGCGAACGCGGTGTTCGTGTGTGAAGGAGTCAGACCCAAAGCAAAGGAAGGGCTGTCAGGAGGACAGGACATATGATGCAAGAGCTTTTGTAGCAAACTGCAAAATTCAGACATCAGTATTAGGCCTCCACTTGCAAAAACAGAGCTGAACAAATAATTCAAAATGAATAATTTATTTGATTAATTTTGTCTCTCCTTGCTCGGGGAATACGTATAAGCCAATCACACCATCTTGAATTTATTTGTTATTCAAATATATTCAGTGACTTTCTTTTGACTATATTTTTTTACTCTATGGATTAATCAGAATATTTAAAATTAAAAATACACAGTTTTCCTGTGATTGGCCAGATGTACCACATGACACTACTTTTCTTCTGTGAGCAAGTGAGTATGCCAGCACTTCTGGAGTAATCCTTATGCATGCAAAATTGAAAATTCAGTTTTGACAAATATTTGCATGTGCATCTTTGGAATTCACTTGCTGCCAAGAAAAACTGTCAGTAAAATTCAGCACCTCTTAAATTTGTAAAATGTGAGAACTAAAACATGCATTTTAACATTTGCATTTAATTTTAATTTTTTTTCTTTCAGTTTTATCTGGAAGTTTTAGAACATTGTATTTTCCCTGAAAGAATGCAGTATTGCCTACAAGGAACAAGTTATGCTTTTGAGCCACTCATCTTAATATCACTTGGCTCAGCCAATGATCTGTTGGTCTAAAAGCTTGTAGTTTTCTAAATGGGCAAATGTTACATGCATTGTGTGCAAGGCTTTCAACAGTCAGGGTGGTTTTGCCTTGATGAACAATATATGCATTATTCCTGCATCAAATAATCCCTCAATTATTAAATGATTCTTATTCTATTGTGAGGAAAAAGCAGATTTGAGAATAGCTCAGTGAAAGTTTAAATGATAATGTTAGTGTCATCAGGGTGAAGGGAAAAGCCAATCCACCAGAGAAAATATTCTTCTCAACTTTTTGATTAAAAGCACCTGTTAAAGGAGGTTTTATCTGATTATTTAGTGCAGTGCCCTTTTTCAGGGCAGATCCCAAGTTAGGGATTCCCAGGAACCTCTTTATGCTACCTGAGATCTCAGCCCCATGTATCTGCAAACATTTACAAGCACATCCACATACCTGAGGTAGCCATTGCCCAGCTCTGGTGTAACAGATATAGGGAGCTGTATGTGCATGTGTGTGTTTCCCTGAGAACTAATATAACTATCTGCAGAATTTATGTTTTAATAGATCCCTTGGTTTATCCTTAAAGCAGCCTCTAAAGTGCAAGGACATGAAAAAAAAAAAGAAAAAAATCTTCAATTACATGTGACCTATTGTTGACTCAAGATGTGAGTGAAACAAACCATATCCCTAATTGCACTTTTCAGAAGTATCTAGGTGGAAATTCTGTCTGCAGAGAGATAATTGTAAAGGTATCTGTAGCAATCAACAGCAAATGTTGGCATGGCCACTGCTGTCCTGGCTGCATCCTGCCACCTGCATGAGGCCACCATATGACCTCCTACCAAGGGGAGCTGGTCCTGCCTGGCTGATGAGGCAGCTGGCACACTTTGGGGCACCATAAAACACCAACAACCAAGCCCCAGCCCAGAGAGTGGGAAGGTTGTCTGCTGGTAAGGACAAGCAGGGGGACAGCCAGCTAGATCTTTGAGGCCAGCAAGGACCACAGCTATAAAACTATGGTGGGTAATAGGGCATTAACTCATTGCGTAAACAGAGCTGGCACTTCAGTTACCAAACAGGATGATTTAAATGGCTTAATTTACACATCACAGCAAGCTTTTTCTACTGCAAATCAATACATTTGCATAGATTCTTAAAATAATCAGCAACATGCTCTTGCATATATTTTTTAAATAGGTACAAAATTCTTTAATGAAAGCCAGAATCCCATCATAAGCTTAGTTTGTAGTTCACCTGGTAGTTATATTTACAAGGAAATATGAATGTATTAAGGCCTGGAGCTAAGCAGCATCTTTACAGCTCATTTCTGCAGGCAGTAGGACTGCAGGATCTCATGAGCCCAGATATAAAGCCCTCTCTTGCTGCCCCAGGGTGCCCCTGCACAGACAGAGCCTGCTGAACACTCAGCAGGAGCAGAGGAAGAAGCTGTGCTTGAGGTATCCTTTGTGTACACCTCTGCCCAGGGGACATGCATGCAGAGGGAGGGATGGACAGAGAGATGAAGGCCAACTATCCAGTAGGAATAGCCTTTATTTATGTCCAGCACACTCTTCCCACATTTATTTCTTGTTCTCCTTCTCTTTGTTCTGGTTAGGATCAGAAATAGAAGCTCCAAACTGCCACCAGCAAAGCTGTCCTGGTAACAACACACAGCTCCTGAAAAAGCCTTTCTCACCAAGGTATCAAAGTGATATTGCCAAAACATTTGACATAAGCATCTTGGCATACAGGGTCTCACCTGAACCAAAGCAAACCTCAGATGATGTTGTCCCCATAATTGGCCAGGATAGCTATAGAGCAGCTTTAGCAATTGCACCAGCTCTTCTGCTCTCCCCTCATTTTGCTGTCCCCACGCGTGCAGCCAGAGTGAGGACTGATGCCTCTGGGACTTGAAAAGTGGGCACAAGCCAGTATGGGAATCTTGCAGCTTTGATGGATCATGGAAAGGTGCTGCACCAGTGGGTTATCCGGGCATAAGCGGGGCTGTCCCAGGGCTTGCTGCGGTGGCAGGGTGTGCTTCCAGCAGCGGCTGCGTGCAGGCATAGCACAGCTCAGTGTCTGACTACAGCAGGAATACTCTGCTCACTCCAATTCTAAAAAACAAAACAAACGAAAAAAAAACAAACCCCAAAACCCCATCAAGATGAAAAAAGATTGAGACAGAATACTGTACTAGTAGCTGTGCAATGACTAGGGGCTTTGAAGTTAATTTTTAAGCAGATTTTTTTCTGCTCTGCTAAAATAAAACCCAAGGTTTTTAAACAGAGAAACAAAATGAGGGCAGAAGATGGAAAAAACATGGTTAGACATGCCAAAAGCAAGAGAAGTGTAGGCAGGAGCCCTGCTGCTCTTTCTCTGGAGTAGGGGTGGCCTTTGCTCTTGGGCATGCGGGGGTTTCTCTGGGCTTGGCATGTCAGCCTCAGGTACCAACCAAAATCTGGCTTGCTTTCTCCACTAAATCATGATGCTGTGGGTCACCACCAGGCATCTCAGGGGGAATACAAACATCTCCTTATTCAGATGTAGTGCAAGACCTCTTCTGAGCACCAAGCAGATCATCTCTGCCCTAGCAAAGCTCTAGTTAGGCAGCTAAGAGCTGGAGCAGACTCGGATGGTCATCTCTCTTCTCCCCATTGCCTCTGACAGGACTGTTACCAGCCTCAAATCTTGGAGCAAATGTCCCTTGCTGAGCACTGATACAACAGCCCCTACTGTCTGCTGAGAAGGGATGGGCAATTCCAGTTAACCCATGCCTTACCAGACTTGCCAGAGTGTAGGAGAGCAGGTGGAGAACCATGGAAACACCTCTGAAGAATAGCTCAATCCTTCATCATGTTCCCTACCCTCTATACATGGCCCATACGGAGTCTAATGGGCACAACATTGTAACTCAGACCACTGTTGCCGTCTAGAAATGATGCAGATAATTAATGGATATGGAAAAGAGGCCCCTATTATAGTCATGCTCCCTAGCAAGGTACTACCCTGCTGTCCCCTCATTTCTTTGCATTTATTAAACTTATTTTTTATTTGATTGGGAATTTTTTAATATTTATTACTTATGGCTGAATGTTTGGTTATGGTGTGTCAAACTTGACAAAACTTCAAGCAGAGAGAATGATAAAAAGTATCTTGAAAATCATATTTGCCCCTTAATAATTCAATTCTGTAGAAAGGAAAATCAAAGCATCACAAATTGATTGCTGTGAAACAAATTACAATTATTTCCACACATCCAAATAAATCTACTAATTTTAGGCATCTGACTTCAGGCATTAGATGGAATATGCAAATGCACATGTTGAAATGATGGCCGCGTCTCTAGAGCTGCTCACTTATTTCTCTGTTCATACTAGATGCTCAATAGTTTCAGACTGCTATTGAGACATGCAGTAAATTAGCTGCTTTTAAGCATCGCCTGTTAAAAATATTAAAAAGCATCACTGTAAAGCACAGCTGACAGTTTTAGCCATCCAACACTGGCTTATCCTTTCCGGAAACGCAGACACTAATGTCCACTCTCGCTCTCCCCAAATCTGCTCCCAATTAGGTCATTCTGTTCTAGCAACCATTAACTGAAGCCCTCTGCCCTGTTCTACCTTTTACAAAGAAAGTGGTGTGCAATGAAATGTCCCTATTGAACATAGGTTTTCCACACACATTTTTCAAAGTGTACTTGCTCAGCTGTCACAGTGCTTCACATAGGAGAAGTCATCTGATATTGTTACTGACATACTAGTCTAGTGTGGCATATTAGGCTTTATATAACTCACAGGGATGGCAGAGCAATCTCAAGTAATCAAAATAAATGAAGACAGCCTGAATAATGCATTTGTTAAATCTAAATAACATACAGCAGACACCTTTAAACTGTTTTCCAGGAAAATGTGACTCAGGTGCAATATTGATTGAGAAGATAAAGACAGGTGGTTTTGATTCCTATATTATGGAAACAGAGAGGACTTTGATAATGTAACAATCATCTTTTGTTATTTTGCTGCAGTCCAATACAGCTAGAATCAATTTTTCATTGTACTCATTTACTGGAAAAGGGGATAATGGCAAGGACAACACAGATTTAATAGAAAGAATAAGTCATTATTTAATTCAGATGTTGTATACAGCTGCAAGTTGGAAGATATATTTGTATATACAGAAACAGTACAAAGGAGCTTGCATGCTTTCGAATAGAAGTCATGGCTCTGCATTTCTATTTATTGGTAGTTAGGTGGAATGATGCAGCATTATCCTGACAGCAATGAGAAGCAAGAACCTTTTAAAGTGTAAAAAGATAGCTGTAGGATTATGAGCAATCTTTATAGAAAAATAAAATAAAGGGCAATAGTAAAAGGGCATGGTAAGGTCTTCATTAATATTTGTATTTAAGTAAAAATGACAAGCAGAAAAATCCAAAGAAAGGCTAAGCTCACAATCAATGTAGTGCTTTTCTGCACAATTGAGATCTTTTTCAAAGATCTCAGGCATTTTTGATAAATTTTGTTCTCATGGAAAGTACTCAGTATGATGATAAAATAATGATTTTTTTCTGGCAAAATAGATTGCTTCATGACTTCTTGAATGAAATACAAATCTAAGAGTGATAGTGTTTGGGGCTGGATTAGTCTCCTGGGGTTGCATCCAGTGTATGAAATTTCATAGCTTTTCCAAGGAGTTCAATAGTGCTCTTCTCTGTGGCGAGACACTGCTGAATGACCCCTGAAAAAACACCCCACAGACCACGCTTCAAAACATTACCACTGAAAGCTGCCAGGACTTAATTTAGCCCAGAAATATTCTTCATGGCATAATTTCTGAGCAGAGCGCATTAGGCCAGCCTAAAATTTGAATTACAGAACATACTTTGGAGGAAAACAGAATCCAAAGTCAAGTTTTAGAGCTTGTTTCTACCTCTGTATTAGATCTGCAGCAGAAACCAGCCTCTCCTTTTAATGAGCATCTTCTACAGAAAAGCAGACAAAAGGGATAAAATCCTTCCCTAGAATTTCAGGCTTTTCTTTTAAATGAGTCTGGTCTAGTCCTTACTCCTTGTAAGCTGAGCCCACATTCCTCTCTGAGGAGCAAAGAGAAAATGAAGAGTAAACCAAGAAAAAACAGAGAAATTAACCCTTTTCCCAGCAACAGCAACCAGCATTTCCCAGTCACTACTTAAGCTGATGAGAGGAATGAGACTCAGCTGCATCTCAACTGGGGTAGCTCAGGGAGGCATTTCCAGCCAGAAGGAGACACCTGGGATTTTACACTAGTGACCCTGCCCCAACTCCATACACCTCCTGAGATTCTGGGAGGCCTTGGGCAAGTCCCTTTGGCCCCTGCCAAAGGAGGCATCTGCTGGGTTACTAGGGGGCAAGGTGCAGGGAGCTGCAGGACTCTGGTCACTGGAAGACCAGGACTTTTCTATAGGACCTGGCAAACAGAAATGCTCTGGGATGTGCAGAAGGAGCAGCATGAGGAGAGTTTGGGAGAGTTGCAAATGTCCTGGCCAGGCAGAAGCAGAGCTATCCCGACTTGGCATAGCTTGCTGCTCAGGGCTGATGGGGGCACTGTGCTGCAAGCGCTTAGGATTCCAAACATTGAGGCTGACCTTAGATTGTAATGAGTTTGCCCTAAAGCTGCTAAGATTTATAAACATCTTAAAGAAAACATGTTTTTAATTTCCCTTACATTGCTGTTTTCTCCCCCTCTGCAGGGCAGATGCTGTGTGAAACCCTCAGCTCTGGGACCCACCTGCACCCAGCTAGTCCAGCTGTGTCACAAATCTCCCAGAACAGCAAGACCTTCAAGGGTCCTGCAAAGCTTTAAGCCAAGCACAGGAGACTGCAGATCCACTGACTTTACAGGGAGGTTAGGATAATGGTACAAGGATAGCTCTTGTGTCTGCCATGTCTTCATAGCCTTTGAGTGTGCTGACATAGGAAGAGCAACTATTTGATTAGGTTTTCCCTGGGCTAGGAGATCAGTATATCAGTAGCTCTATACAGGAGGGAAAAAATGCTGTCTCCTTGTCTTATCCCTGAACTCAGCAAGGCTTTCATCCCTGATCCTATAGTGAACCACGTTGCTAGACAATGAAGAATGATGGCATATCTACCACCTTTTATTTACCACCACCATCCGTGGCTGTCTCCCTGCCACATGTCTGCAGGGACAGGCAGTTATAGCCCCTCTCCACATGCCCTTTTCAAGATCCTGAGGCATTTGAAGGAACAAGCTCTCGCTCACTGCCTATCCAGCAGCTACAGTATCAACTGACAATGGTGAATGTCCTTTTATGTGTGAGATATATTCCTTTTAACAGGGAAAGGGAAAACCTGCTCTTCATTGTCATTAGAAGTGAAAATCCAGTATTCTCCATCTTCCCTCCTTTGTAGACAGAGATGCGTTTATGGTTACGCTTCATCTCCTCTTCACTATCTTTCCCTCTTCCTCCCCTTTATTTTTCATTTCTGCCCCTAGTGTCTTTCACCTGGCTAAAGGTTTCTTGATACAGATGTTTACTGTTTACTTTAGAATTACACAATCCAGGTAGGAATTCCCTGCAAAAAACAAATCTTTCTTCTTGTGGAGGAGTGGGTGTTCAGGTTAGTACTGATCAAATCACAGAAGCTCACAAGTTTGATTTTTTTCTTAATCCTGTCTTAGAGGAAGCATCAAACCAGCTCCAATCTAGCAACAACATCAGCATGGTGAAAGCCATGCCCTTTCAAACACTGCTCCGAGTTCCCCAAAGACTTTTCATTCCCTATATAACTAAGTAGAATTGATTTTAAGACAAAACTTAACACTGCAACAGGAAGATTGGGCAAAATCATCAGCAAACTTTTCATACCTTGGTTCTGTGCCACTGCGAATGGAGTCTATGATCTGAAGCTTGTCATCAGGCACACTTCTGAGCTAGAAAGGATCAAAGATTGACTTCGTTACATATATAGGTGTTTCAATTTCCTGGCCAGAAAATAAAACTGATACAAAGCACACAAAGGACCCCAATATCAGCGAGAATGTCACTAGTAGTGCAATGCATTAAAGAAGATCATTGCAACAAATCAAGTTCCTAAGCGTGACTTTCCCTTTCATGCAGAGAATGGACTGATTCGTTCCCCAAACAATGGAAAATTTCACGGAGGCCCTGGAACAGATTGCTCTGTTTGCTCCATTACTCACAGATCAGCTTGCCACGTTCAGTCACAAAGGCAAGGGCTAAACTCATCTTATTTGCTGTCCACAATTTATGAAAAAAAATAATCTAGCTCATAGGAAATGAAGTGCTTCAAGAACTTGCTGAAGTGAAAGCATTTCTTTGTCAGCATGGATTCAGCTTCAACATGACTCATGTGATCTGTGCACTACTATTTTATGCTATGTTGATCTATGAATGAATATTTGTGAAGATTTTACTGGCTTTCTTATACTGCACTTAAGCTCTGCTATCTAACTGTACCTTGACTTGAGTTACAGGTCTCAGAAGAACAGAGTCATTGCATTTTTTTGGTATAGGCAGGTCTGTTGTATGACATATATCACTCGTCCTGGGTCCCGAGAGGTAAATAGCATTTCTGCACGTATAGCATTTCTTTGCATCCATGTCATATCCATTTTTGATAATTTTTTTTTTGCTACCACCACTTGGCACCAGTGGATCATCATGTAAACATGTAAAAGTAAATGAAATGTATTGTATGTAACCCATTCAATACTATCAGCATCTAACACCAATGATTTTTGGCTGTCAGCTTAAGGAAACCTTCACAAGGTAAATAAATAGATTAGAGCTGTCTGAAACGGCAAGGGAAATATCTCCAAAGCCTAACATACATGGACCCCAGAGAACTCCATATTGGATTCCCTCCCCTCGTGGAACCTGCCAGCCATTAAGTATGAACACGAGAGGTGCTGCTCTGCAAGGAGAGCCCACATCAGCCCACTGCATACAGATACTCCCATGCCAAAGAGAGATTTCACAATAACATTCACAGAGGGAGATTTCAGACTCTCAAAGACTAACTCCCTCTGCATCTTGTTTCAATAGCACTGGAGAGACTGTGACTGGAAGATCAGCCATAAGACATTGCCAATTGCCCTTTCTGCAGGTGATTTTGGTGAAATTTTGTGCTTAAGGAAAAACTATATACATAAGGAGATTGTTCTTCAACCTACTCAGGAAATGGGCATAGAAAAAATAGGATGTTCACTTTGATCAGAAAATAAGTCTCAGAAGCAAGTTCTGAGGTTCTTAATCATATTGAATATAGTATAATCCCAGGAAAAATCCCATGGCAATCCATGTTTTGATTCAGAAGAACATTTTCATTGTTAATAACATTAGATTTTGCTTTTATCTGACTTGTGCTCAGTGATTATAACATAGACATTGTGTTAGCATATTAAAAAGTAGGAAAGGAGTGAGTGTTATTGCCTACAGTGGAAGAATTGAGGATGGATGGGTGTTTGCATTGGCGAATAGCATTAGAAGTAATTGTTTTTAAAAGCATTCAGGTGCATCTCATTTTGCTTTCATGTAACTAAAAAGGAAGCAACTGATTTGCAACCTGGGATTTGAAATAGCTGATAAAAGGCAGAAAATAATTTTTGGTAAAGTACTTGTTCAACAGCTGCAGCATCATGCAGTACCTGTTGGGCAAGTGCCAGGCTACCTACTTAATGTCTGGAGATTGTTAACTGTTAGGAATTGATGAATGACATGTTGAGAAGGTGTATGTAGTGCCTGGACTACAGATGGTCTTATGGATATCTTTAAAAAAAAAAAAAGTGCAAGTTGTAAGTTAATTTAAGACTGTGATCAACAGTCTGCTGTGTTACTCGTTTGTTATTTCAGCGTTTCTCTGCAAAGAAAAGGTCCTGAAGGCAGCCTGGCAAGTGTCCACTTTTCTTGAAAAGAAAGCTTTTCTTTGTCTTTGGCAAATTCTGCAGAAAATCTTACTGAGGTATCCAGAGAACCCTGAAGCATTCAAATCTCAATAATCCTGTATATTCCAGGCAGGATCCCGTGCCTTCTCCTGTGTGCCCTAGTCATAATTCCCTGCTCAGTAACACACACAACATTTGTGTTCTGCATAAGGACTGGAGAAGAAAAAAGAAAGCAGCAAATACACAAACAAAAAAAAAACCCATAACACAAAAATCCCTTCCTCCTTCACTTACTCTGCTCTGTGTGCAGCTTCCAAAAGCCACCCTGCTCAGCAGTGTTTTTCTCTCAGACCCCCACATCCCAATCCCACAGAATTCCATGGAGCCAGCTTGGATTGCTGTCACCCCTCCCTGACACTTTGGACAGACAAACCTGTTCTTTGCATCCCCCTCCCTGGCAACAACACAGCTGTACTTTTTGCAGAGGACACTGGTGACATTAAAAGCCAATAGTGCTTATTCTTCTGAGTGGGATGAAGCAGATACTCACAGTGCTGTCAGTCACAATGTAAATGCTGTTTTGGGGAGATTTGGTCTCCCTAGCACATAGTGAGCAGACTGAGAAGGCTCCTTCTGTAAGTACCTTCTCCAAATTGCTGTGAAGAAGAGATTGTGGCTCTTGACTGGCTCTACAGGGAGCCCAAAGAGACTAAACTCCTATTTTAGGCTTGAGCGCAGTCCTTGCATGGATGAGCCTGACTGCAGGCTTCCCGCTCAGGGGGACTACCTAGCAGGGTGGAGACATGACTGTGGGTGGGTAGACAAGCCCACATCTGTGGTATTTATCTATCTCAGAGCATAGGATGACAGTGGCCCAGTCACCAGCAAGGACCAGTCAAAGCACTACCTGAGGCCCATACAGCATGCAGCACTGGTGCCTGTTCTACCCAGCTACTCCTTGCTCAGCTGCAGGGGTGCTTGCAGGGGTTAGGCTAACCCAGGTGTTGTGCACTTTCAATTTATTTTACAGACAGAAAACTGATATTTCATGGGAATGCTGTGTTTGCCCTGAAGAAAAATGTGAATGGGACACTTCAGAGAATCTTGCATCTGGAGTTGCACCTCAGTGCAAAAAACTCCAATGCAGAAAGCATTCCAATGAAATAAAAGATGTCTTTGAGATATGTATGTTTATATACACATATGTGCATACACACACAAAGAAACTTTGGTGAAAATTTTAATCCAAAGGGCTACACAGAGTCTCAGTATATCTGGATTTTTCTTCTGGAGAGCACCAGCACTATTTCATCACAACAAGCAGCCCAGGGAAAGCTGCTTGCCTTTGCTGGTATTAACTTACGCTTTGCTTCCCTAATCTTTCTGTTTTCAGTATTGTCAAATAACAGAGATGCAGAGAGAGATGGAGAATTCTAACTTAAAAGCCAGTTTCCTCTGTTACAGCAAGTGTTACCCCCGAGGTCAAGGATTGTCTGAATCAATAACACACCAATCTCAGTAGCCCCATTTAAATGGTGAGTCAGTTCACATAATCCAACCACATGTCAGCTGAAAAAGAATGGTTTAGCAAACACTTTGCAGTCATCTGATTTTTGGAACTTAGTAGTAGTAAATTATTGGATATCAGCCTATTGTAACAACTATATATCTTTACACAATAGCAATTTTTCTTATAGTTTCCTCCTGCTCAGCTGTTTATTGAGTATTTTTATATACCCCACATTTACTTTCAAGTATAACTTAAAAATATTTACTGTAATTTTTCCATCTGCAGAAATATTAAGGGACTAAGTCCAGTCAGAGTTCACAAGTGCATTTTTCAGGCAAGGAAAGCTGATACAAAGAATTTGACTGCCCCACTGATTCAGAACACAAAATGATTTACTTCTAGTCCTAATTTAGGAACAGCCTCTACCTCCTGAGCCAACTGCATTCAACTGGACTGCCCTAGCCATACACGGTTCTGTTAGGAGTTTTTATACATACATTGGTTAAAGGAAATAAAATTCATGTATTAACTTAATTTCTTAATTTTCTATCAGAGAAAAAAAAATAATTTACTCCAGAGTTATACCTCCACAGCACCAAGAACAGGCAAATCCTACCCCTCCTTGTTTTCCCAGCAGCACCCCACAGCAAGATTTAAGGGCAGTCAGGAGGGGGACCTGCGCTAGAGGGGACCCCCAAAACAAATCCTGCCCCTTACCTAGTGGGCTAGAAGTCATCCACCAAAAATGTGTAAAACAGAAAAAAAAAAAAAGACTCTGGTATCATGACATAGAAATTACGTAAAGCTACTTTAACTTCATCTTCCATGTTTACTTTGGGATTGCATAAAGAAGACATTGCCAATAACTCTTTTATATATTTGTGGATCACACAAAGGCAGAAACACAGTCAATGAACAGAATAATGAAAATAATAAACCCCTTTTTCTAGCACATTGTAACTATGCGTGGTATGTATTTAAGGATTTGCTTTAGGATGACTGAAAAATACATGGGAATTTGAATAACATTAGTGATGTTCTAGTATAGAAAATCCTACAGTCATGCCAGAGTGACTCTGAATCAATAGTCTTTACAAAAAAATCACACACACATTTAAGATTTGGCTTTCAGCAGCCAGTGCACTCCACCTACATCCCCAACAAACAATAAGCAGTAAAACAAGCTCAGGAGAGAGAGAGCAGCTCCACACACCCCTGTGCTCAGGACTGGGAGAATCTCCTGCTTATAAGGAGCAAAAGTTTGAGCAGGGGCCAAAAATCTTTCCTATGGCACATTTCTTGTGAGGGCAGGCTTTCAATTGGTACCACATACATGACCACATACTTTCTACTTTGTGTGGTGTAGGAAAACCAGCCAGCCTTCTTAGAATTGAAGAGTTTTGGCCAGCCACCACAGAGGAGCTTTAAATGAAGGAAAAATGTAAGTCAGTACTGGCTGTTAAAATACTGTCAGAGAAAAAAAAAAGCAGCATTGTAATGCATGTCATACAGTACTGGACATCTGAAGAAGTAGTGGTTTTTACAGGGATTGTCTTAGCAGTTTGATGTAAAATAGTGAGTTAAACTAATACTGTGATTTTTTTTTTTCCTAAATGGCTGATTTTACAGGAACATGAAACCTCATGGGAAACAGTCAATGCATAAGTTACTGCTTCTTTGTTGAAACTTGCCAGCAACGGAATATATTGTGACACTCTGTCTCAAGCAGACAGATACCAAAACTGACACTAAATACAATGCATGGTCTGACTAATACTAGGTGAAACCCGACACAAACATCAGACCATGAAGATTTCAAAGTTGTGCACGCGATGCAAAATTTGCTAGGAACATTCTGTCTTTAGCATGGATATCTGTGAGTGTGTTGCAGTTGCACCATGGTCAGGTCACTACAGCCCTGATTTCCTGCTCATTTTCAGCACCTGTAAATCCTAGAGATTAGGAGCTGCTTGGTAAAACCATGCTCTTACCTCTCAATTGGATGATGTGGAAACAACAATTACAAGTTAAATTTCATCATGCTTAAGAATAATCCTCTTTTTTTCCCCCGGTCTAAAGTTACCACTCTTAGAAGGAAGCAGACAATTCAAAATGAAGGAAAAGAAAGCCCCGGGCTGGGATGTACATGCACCCTCCACTACTCCTGTCCATATGTTGGCTCTTGGCTCCACCAACATCTTTAGCAACTTTGCTAGTGGAAGTGGTGAGCCCACAGAAGAATCTCAAAAGTTTTCTGTAACTCCTGTATGAGGCTGTACCTCCATGGTACAGGCCAGATGTCTATCTGGTCAGAATTTCTCAAAGTTGCAGTGAATTTCACTAAAAATTAATGTCTCGGTCACATTCCTGCTAGGGCAGCCAAAAGAGCAGTGCCACTGGAAGCAGCATGTGCAGATTGTCCCAGGGGAACAAAAAGCTATTCTTCTCCAAACCAAACCAGGTCTCAGACAGCTCTGTGCATCATGCTGATACACTTTCTGTTGCATCATCTTTGCTTTTTAATTTTATCTAATTAAAATATCCAAATCAGTTCTCTCCCTTCATCTGTGTACAAGCATCAAAACTGAAGAACCCAAATGAGGACACTGGATTGGTCTCTAGTTAGTGATAGTAGCCTGAGCACATTGTATGGTTTGAGACATTGCAATTCCATTTTGCTCTTCCAGAAACTTTGATTTCCTAGAAAACCAAAATCAATCGTGGAAGTATATTCAAAGAACCCAACTATTTCATATTGTAATTTATACTTGCATTTAGGTGAGTATATATATATATTTATGCCTTTGTTAGTAGCATTTCATCTTGCTATTACTTAAATTTTTTGAAAATGAAATAGTAATTTCTTCTTTCACAAATATTTCTGTATAGAGCAGTCCAGTGAGATGTAGGACTGCAGAAAGACAACGAAGCATCAATCCTCAACAAGGAAGCATATGCCTCAACAGGCATATGAAGGAATTTGAAACAAGAAGAGTTTAATATATTTGGAAATCCCATCCCTGAAGGTGACTATTCATAAAACCTTTTAGATTAAGCTTCCCCATTCCTGCTTTGTTTTGTCTGCTTTTTTAAATGAACAGTTTTAGGAAAAAAAAAAAAGTCTGCTAAAGTCTGCTATTACAAACCTTTGTAATGTTTGAGGAACAAAACACAGGCACTCTTTGGGCTGGTCTCGAAGAATAAAAAAAAGTTAAGAATAATTAAAAAAAAAATCACTTGAGAAAAATCATACCATCTCTTGAGAGGTATGAGTGGTGGTGAGATTGCTATCTTATATTTAAAACAACAGATTACAAATATTGATCTTCCTTAACACCCTGGAAACTGAACTAAGGACTATCATCATCAATGTGAATCCAAACAGAAAAGAAATGCCTAGACCAAGGTAACAAAAGCAGGGTGAGGAATGCAGCCTCATGACTTTATTACGTGTGCTAGATTGCAAGCCAGCTAGAGTGATATTGTCTTCCCTCTCAGATAAAAGCCACATGTGCACAGTGTAGAGCCATAGCATCCTTAAGGGCTAGGACACTTCTCTGACTTCTATGGCATGAGAAATTTTTTGCTTCCTTTTTCTTATTCCTGAGGCATATTGAAACAGTATGGATTCACAATTAAGCTTTAAAACAAAAAACATGAAGTTGTCTCAGTCCTTGCAAACAAGTTTGCTTTTTTTTTTTTACTAGATTCTCTCACCTACAAATCTGCCTTGTGAAAAAAGCAAATGGCATTAAAAATCATCACCACCTCTTCTGAACTCACATGGCATAGATTATTTAACAGTCTTGCTGCTTTATCAATAATAAGAACAATTCTGGGGAAGAGCATGGGCAGAGTATGAAATTCCTCTGCTTTACAGATTGTGTAGTACCACTATGTCCAATTGCTTCTCAGAAGCTTCACTTCATCTCCACCTCACTCTAAGAGAAAGACAACGATCTGATGCTTACTACTTGTGCCTCTTGGGTTGTTGACTCTTTTCCAGCTAGACAAAGCCAAGGATGAGCGCGTTTCACATGTTAGCTTCGTGCTTAGCAAGGAATGAAAGGTCAAAGGGTAGCAGGCAAAAGCTATTTGCCATTCAGTTCTAATTTACCTCATAAATTATTAAACAATCCCTGATGCATTTCCATCTTTGATAGTCCTGTGGTATGAAGTGTAAGTCAATGGACAAGCTAATTGCAATAAGCAGAAGTGGTATTTAATGCACTGGACACTTTCAATAGCAAAGTAGTTCTAATTAGTGTTTCTAACTGATGTGACAGCAGTTTACAGAGCGCCAAAATAGTTCCTCATTTGTCAAGTGGGTCTGAAGCTTATGGCAGCTTTCTGATCATCTCCCTTGCCGCAGGACCTGAAAGCACCTTCAAAAAGCTTTCTCTCATTGATCTTTAGTCAGATGCTGACTGAAAGGCACACAGCTTTGCCAGAGAGAAGATAGATAGATGCTGCACCAGCATGAAAATGTCACTTGCTTAATGAAAAAGGGTAGCTGTTCATAATCCCTCTGTATGCACGTATATGCACACACATGCACATACACAAGCCCAAAGCCAGAGGCTGGGAATACAGGCACTTTCATTAAGCATTTGAATGCATGTGTATAAAGTATTGTCTGAATAAACTTATGGTTGACCATATATGACATCCTTATATACACACATATATATGAACAAATACAACATCACAATCTATGACTGAAATGCAGAGATTCTAAAAGGTGCATTAAGGTTTTCCCTCTAGATTTTTCGTTGAGTGTAAGGCATGCCATGCATCAGATGAACTACACCATTAGTTTCAAAATGGCAGAATTTACTTTCCTTCTCTATGATTTTCTTCTAATATATTGATAGTTCAGCTATCCTGCTGTTCTCCGAGGGCTGAGGGAGTAAACCATGGTGTGTCAGATAAAGAGCAAGTATTTGCTGAATACAGGGTCAAGAAAGTTCACAACAGCTTTCCCTTTGTTACGTTTGTTTTATAGCCATCATTAAATAATTAAATATTGTGGTTAGTTATGTAATAAACGATGACATTTTTCTATGTAGCTCAGACAACATTTGAGAGGGCCCTAAAAGCATTTATGAGGGCAGGAAGGGGGAGTTCTAAAAATTGTTTGTAATTGTCTGCCAAATGGCTCTGTCACAAGACACTTTTTACTGAAATATATGCACTAGACACCAAGATATGGTATGACTGGAATTTTTTTGATAGCACCATGTGTGGACCATAACCTTACTTTGATCCTGGAGATCCACCACTCCCTGTGATGCATGTTCCAGAATCTCCAAAATCCTGAAAATGAGAAGATGTGCAAAGAATTGTAACTAAAGAGCGAGGTAGTATAGGCACTGCCAGGCTGTCCGTCACCGCAGTGCCCACACCACATGGCTTCTGGGTTGTTCCCAGGGTTGTTCTGGCAGCCAAATATCTGGTGCAAAGCTGTCTTTCACCAGAAGTCTTTTCTTGGTGTTCTTGGGAACAGTGCTCAAGAGCCAGCAGATATTTCAGAAGTGCTGAGTTAAGCCTCCACCAGTCCATTAAGGGCAGCTTAGGACTACTTTTAGCATCCTGTCTAAGCTTAAGTCAAACTTGAGGGTTACCCTACCCCACTGTCCAACCTATGTACTTCCTTAAAAACTGAATTGAAAAATACATTATTTGTACCACGTAAGGGTCCAACCAGTAAGAAAAACTGAATAATAATACAAATAGAATAACCACAGGATTTTTTTTTCCTAGGGAAGGAAAATAGAGCTTCTCCATGATGTTCTATATCCAGACTGAATCCTGAAAGGGCAACTGCTCTTTAAACAGGCAGAAGACTTAATATGGAGACCAAAAGAAAACCAAAAATCTACAGACTTTTGTCTACAAACACAGACAAATTTTACCTCAGTGGTTTTTCAGATTCCAAAGGTCTGCTGCAGTCAGAAGCTATCTGACTGATGTCAAGCCTTCTTTCTCTCCTAACATTTATACCAGCCTAAAAAATCTCTAGAAGTAGAGATAAATTCTAGCTTTTCTTGATTTCTAGGTATAACCTTATTTTAAGTACTAGAGGCTTCATATTCAATTGCTACTCTGGCAGTATGAACAGCTTTAAAGCAAGCATGACAGAAAAGGATACCCAGCTGAGAATAATACCCACTGTCCAAAGAGGTGACCACTCCCTCCCTCTGAAGTATCTTCACAAATATTCCATAGTTTGTAAATATGCAGTTTAACCAGTTGAAGTAACAGAGTAATTTTAGATCAATCATGGAGGCTGATATAGATAATTCTCTCCTCTTGCAGGAGACCACAGCTCATAAAAGTGCATGGAAGGCAATGCCACTTAATGCAGCACAGGTAATTAGGAGGATGGAAGGGACTGGGTCAGAACACAAGTCAGAAATAATAGAGAGTATGCACTAATTGGAGAAGCTTTTTATTTTATTAGTGCTTCCATGTCAAATTAGTCAAATGGCTGAGGCACTTACAGAGTGGCAGTGAAGTATGCACGCTGTGTGCCTGCCCGGCACAAAGCTGCATGTGGCTTCACATCTCTCTACCTTTGCTTTCTTCTCACTGTGCTTTCTTGACTCAGGACCCTGGCTCTCATGCAGTTCCTGTCCATGTCAGTCTGGTCACCTTTCAGAGCAAGTGATTAAGTTTGCCTAGTTAATAAATGAGAAAGTTATTTGACTAAGGCACCACCTGGAGCTCATTATTGAGCCAAATCAGTGACTGGACCCCATTAGCTTTACAGCCTGGCTTCACTGCAGTGCGAGGGAGGCAATGCATCCTTAATCCCATAGAGCTGCAAAATCTGCCCATCCCACCCCAAGCTCTGCATGGTCCATGATAAGAGTCAAAATCCACGGCACTTTAATGAACAATATCCCAACAACCAAATTGCAATGCACAAACCTGGTCTGAGCCAAGTGTGCATGGAAGGTTATTGTCACCTCTGTCACATTACAGACCCCTCACAGTGGGAGAAGAGTGATGGGGCAGTCTGTGGTTACCAAGCAAGGACTTGCATTAGCCCCGGTTTGCTCTATTTTAAGGCATTTGCATGCTAGCTTTCAGACTAAGCAGTGGATGATCAGTGATCCTTCCCTCCCTTTGAAATTCTCATACCATTTTTGTTTAGAATTAAAAACATTCCCAGAAAATTTGCTTTTGTGATGGAAGTGGGTGCTCTGCTTCTTCTGATGCTTATGTTTTTTAAAATCAAATAGACTGTGGGTGATGGATCAGGAGAACCTGTTTCATAGACTCCCTTGTTCCTGCTTATCATTTCCCAAGGAGCTTCATATCACACAGGACAAACAGCCAAACCACCATTGTTTTGCCATAGCTTAAGGTATTGTGTTTTGGAGAGAGTCATTATGTGACAGGAGCCAGTCATAGAAGCCCTGCTATATAACTTGCATTTTCCATGCTTTAAAAAGTGTTATTTTCTTGTTTGGGTCTCAAACCTCCATAAAAGATGTCATCTTCCCAGCCCTTGTCTTAATTACTGCTCCTGTATTTTAGAAATTTTCCTTTTGTCATTTGATCCGCTTATTGACTTTTTTCCTCTGATCCCATTTTGTGTTGTCCCAGTGAGCCTCCCTATCCTTTTATCAACTAATGCCCTATACTTTCCCACTAATTTCTCACTAAACAATAGCTCACCATTTCTTTTGTAGCTCTATATCTGTTATGAATATTAATAGCTTCTTGTAAGCTCTATTTTTTGTGGGAGAGCAAGCTTGTGTTTGATCTGTGGCTTTTTCTTGAATATGCTAGTATCTCTGCAATTGGGGTTTGGGTCCCTTTCATGTTTTCCTACCAGATTCCTTTCTTCATTTCTATCTCCCCCTTTTATTGCAGAGTTGGATGCCATGGAGGACCTTTAAGCATTTTTATTAAGCAAGCCTTCTCATACTGGCACAGTCTATGGTGATTTCTGCCCTCATTGTGGACTGTTTCTGTACACTCCCTAAAGGCATCAAGCCATTCAGGTGGTAGCGTGTAATTTGTCTTGTACTGTGGAATTCCTGCCATGCCTATATGTATTTAGACCACAGGCAAACCAATAAAGTTGTCATAGAAACAAAACATTTCATGAATAAATCAATTCATAACTAACTTGTAAACTTCGAAGAACCCACTGTGCTTTAACAACACATCTATTATATATACACACTAATCATATTTGTAATGAACAATGTACATATACCACACATGTCCATTTGTTTTGTCCTGTTGGGCATCTTATAAATATTTTTAACACTTTCCTGCATGTTGTGCATATCTCCACAGTATGGAAGAACAGAATTGGATGCTTGCATGATAATGTAGCAGCAGGAATTTTTCTATTTCTTTTTTGATATGCGAGGTGGGGGTTCAGTAAACTCTGAATGCCTTTTTTTCAAGCCAGTGAGGATTGAAAGTATCAGTGCAGTAATTCTTTTTCTAGTCACAGACAACTTAATAGGACTTTATCCACTCTTCATGTAATTAGAAAAAAAGCCCAGTCAATGGGAGCCCGATGGAAGAAGCAGATAATATTGCTGAGAGCTAATAATACAACAGAGGCTGAGAAAATCCTAGCTTTTCCTACCATTGAATCTCATTTAAATATGTGCATCTGAGGTGGAAACGCTGCTAGAATTGATCATAATACAGTCTTGATACTTCACCACTTTGCCCATCATGCATTCATTGGCACTAGGGCCAGACGGGTGCAAAATACTACCCCATCAACACTTCAGTCTTTGCCTGGGCAGGAATGGCCAGGCCAAAGAGGCTGGAGATTTTTTGAAGTGTCTCAGTCTAACAGTTCCCTGATTTCCAATGGATATTCATGCAGTAAAGTACTATTTGCTGTGCGTTGTGCAGTGCATTTGAACTCTTAGCCATCAATGCAAAGCCAAAGGAGAGCTTTTCAAGTCCACCTATGAGAAACTTGCCTATGAACAAGATGAAAGAAAATGAGTACATGTTTCAGGATGCAGGGGGAATAGGAGAAATAGCACTCAATATTAAAGAAGAATGGTTATCATTCAAATTGAGGCTGGGTATCTTCCCACTGATACAAATGACTGAGAACTGGTCCCATACAAGGACAGCCTGTCAATACAGGGCCCAGATGTTGCAGCAGTTCTTGCCCCAGTGCTATACCTCTTCTTAAGTCTCTGCATAAAAAAGGGCAGTCTGAGCTGACTGTTACAGGGAAACACCTATCTGTCTTCTCCATACATCAGCACTGGTGGAAACAGATAGGAATAATGGGGTTGGTCTTAGACATCTATCCCAGAAAATGCGTGCCTCACATTCAACCTCACAACATGCCTCACAATGAATTCATGACAAATTGGTAGAGATACATTAGAGCACATGAACCTGCCAGATGCAAGGTTGAATCTCATACTATCGATTCCAGTAATTAAACAGGTTATAGTTTAATATCCTTCTAACCCACTAATGTTATGTAAACTTGGTTAAAAATACCATTAGCTATATATACATCTCACTTCAAGGAGTTGTTCTGAAACAGGAAGGAAAACCCAAACAAATCGGAGTAAAGTTTTATAACTACAAGCTCAAAAAAGGTCTCTTCTCTTTGCAAACCATTTATGTGACGTTTCTAGTGTCTCTAGGATATTCAGTAATTGCTGGGCAATTAAAATTACAAGTCTTTATTATATTCTGGGATATGCCCAGAGAGACAAACAAAGCAAAAGTTTCAGAAAGAAAGCTCTGCAACACATTTAGGTGGCCTGATTCTCTGCAAAATTTTCCCCTATTCACCATGGGAAGGCTACAATGAAGAACTTGGCTCACAGACATATGCTGCAGGTTGGGTGATTTTTTTTTCTTAGTGTTGTCTACACACAAGACAAAAGCTCTCAGTCAGTCAGTGCTGTCCAGGAATATGCTATAGGGAGCATAACTTGAAAGCAGAAGTCATCTGCTTTCAAATTCACAGTGCCTTATTTTAACTACATATTTTACAGATATGTTATTTCCATAGAACAATACATTACCCAGTAATTAGGTTCATTTATGGAATCAAATCAAGGCTACCTACATTTCTGCTGGGTAATGTTCTTCACAAACAATCCTCCCTCCTGGCTCCTCTGATTATTTTATGATTCCTCTTGCTTCTTGTCAGTACAGATTAAAGGTAACACATACTGCTGGGAACAAACATAATTTTCCAGCAGTAGCATTTTGTTTTCCTTAATAATTAACAAGTGCTGCTGACTAACCTTCCAGTATAAAATGTGCACCTTATTGAAAGGGAGCGGACACAGGTTAGAACAGCTCACTTGGGATATCAAAATAAGAAGTGTGATTAAAGCATTAAAGATTTAGAGGTTGACATTAAGGGATGAAAGGTGGAATTACTGTAAATATAAAACTGTTCAGCATTAAATGGAATGTGTTGCACTTGAAACAGTCTTTCAAAGTGCTAACATTTCAGCATTAATTATTAATAGAAACTGACAGCTCATTTTTAATTTGAGCCTAATGACAAGGTTCTTTAAGAGATAAATACAACACACTGGCTCAGAGAGTTTCTGGATCTTTTGAAAGGCTCCCTGTGTTGTCTAGGCCTTAATCCGCAAATTCCTTATAAAATAGTGTGCTGTCCTCAGACCTGAAAACACCTCTGAGAAGCACCAGCCTGCCCACTGGCTGGGGATACCAGCAGCACCTCTGCAGGGTGCCTCTGGTGGCACTCCTCTCCCTCTGCTGCTGATCCAGATGGACCTGGGCAAGGTCCAAGAGTGCACCACCACCCTCTCCTTGCCCCCTTCCCAGCCAGAAAAAAGCTTTGGGAAACATGTATCTGGTCTTCCAAGTGCGCTTCGTATCAGATGACAAATATTGTATTCACCCACCACTAATCACCTAATGTCTTTAGGGCAACTACTCATCTCCTTTTCCCATTTGTCATCATCTTGAGGTGTGTCACCAAAACAATGAGTTTTAGGACTCAATTTGGAACCCACCGTGGTTGCAATCACTCAGGGATAAAGTCACTGCCATCAGAGACACCATAAGGACATATACCAAAAAGAAATGATAGAACCCCAGGGTTAGGGTGTGTAAAAGGACCTTTGCTAAAAACTATTGTTGCTGCATTGCCTCCATAAGTCAGAACAAACTTCTGAGGAGCCAACTGTTGATGAAAATATCAGTGTTTTATTTCTACTACTAAGGCTTTTAGGACTATATTAAATGAAAAATGCAATTTAGATATTAAATAGAACAATATAAATATATTCAATCATATCTATATTATATAGAGAAAAGTATGCTAAATAGATATTTTGTTAATAGAAATATTTGTATTAACATCTCAGATGCTCCTTTGGGACATTAGAAATCTGCTAGGAGTGTGAAGTTCTAAATAACCAGCCAGAATGAGGGTCAAACTCAGCTCATTATCTTTGGCAGGTGTAGAGGCTCATGAGTGACAGTGTACTTTCCTTCCAGCCATGCAAACAAATTGCAGCAAGGAGAATAAGTGAAGATATATGGCCATTGCATTCCTACAGGGGAGGTGAGAAATGGGGAAGATAGAAATTGGATGGGGCAGGGAGTAGGGAAAATAAAATGAAATAGAATACCCCATGTTTTAGGATATGGTTGAGAAAAATGTTCAGAAGTAAGAAAACAGAAGGAACATGCTGATGGTTTTATCTGCTCTTACTGACACATTCAGAATTCCTCAGGGGCTGGAAAGAAATGAGGCAGTTTGCAAGCTGGGCTTTCACCGTGCTCAACCCTGTCGCACAATACAACAGGAATTAACTTGTGTCTATGAAAAAGCAATATTTGGCAAAGAAGGGCACTGAGGCCATGAGGCTGTCAAATTAAAGGACATTCAGAGAAGAAAAGCACTTGTATGCTGGTTTAATTCAACCATCAGGGTAAATGAAGAGCAAAGAAGGATAATAAGAGAAGGAAGTAAGAGAAATCATTGCTTGAAAATACATTATTATTTCTCTGGAAAGCCTGTTGGTATGAATCTTTTTCGGCTAGCCTTTTCTGTTTACTTAGTACTTTTCTTCTGCATCAAAGGAATTTGTGCTAGAAGTAGAATGTAAGGAGTACCAAAGTTAGAAGAGAACTTTTTGGAAAAATATTTAGCTGAGCTACTCAGAACTTCGCTTCTGGTGCTATCTTGGAGTTAGTGTTCACTCAGTTCCTTTTTGGCACCTGCAGCTCCTCTTCAATAGCTTATAGGAAACCTGATAATCGGATACTTTCCCCATTAGTGCCAATCTAATTCTACCTGCTCATGGTACTGTCTAGGTACAGTGTCTCTGGAGTGATTAAAAATGTAATTTGGGAAGCAAGTATTTTTGGTTTTGTTAAAGTGTCTTACAGAGAATGCTCCTATGCATGATCTCACTCAACACCTGTGTTCTGGCAAGTGGAAAAGCTGAGCTAAGAAAAGTTTTTCAGTTTATATACAAAATAAAATTGCTAAATTCACCTAAATGAACCATTTAAAGCAATTTACTTTCCTAGATATTACTCAAGACTATTCGCCATGTAGGAGTTGTTAGAGAAGTATGAAATATGCCTAATGAAATACACAGCTATACAAAAGCCAAGGCTTTTTTTTTATGTCATTCTTTAATGAAAGATGAGGCATTTTCTTGTAAAAGTGTTGCCAGTGTGTATATTTCTAAAGCATATTAAGGAACATACAATCAGAAGCAGCATGCTGTTCTATCTTCTGTTCATTTCCTTGAAAAAGTTACTGTCACAAATAGAAATGGTATCTGAAAAGACTCAGTGAGTGCATCTTTTCTAGGGGAAAAAAAAAAAAACACAACTTTCCTCTGCATTTGAAAATTTGATTCCAGGGATGACAAGGCAGTTTGCAATTTCAGCGTGTGTCCTGATTTTTATGAAAGAGGAATGACAACTTCAAAGGCCCGGTTCCCAAGTATGAAACCCTTTTGTAAGTTTTTGTAACTCCTAAATGTCTGCTTTAATAAGCTAGTTTCAATACATGCACATCACGTGCAACATGAGGATTCACATCCAGGCTGGACAGTTACTCTGACTTCATGCCATTTCAGCTGAGAGACTCCTGCTATCCCCCATCATGTTTTACACATACATCAATCACAAACCTAAACTGCAGGTTTCCTGCATCCCAACCCAAAGGCACCTCCCCTACATAATAGGAACACATGTACTATGCCATGTTCAGAGGCTGCTCATGATACATTGTCAGTATATTCACTTGCTACAAAACAGGATTTAATCTGTATTTTAGCCACATAACAGACACATACCAGTTCAGAGGCTGCTCATGATACATTGTCAGTATATTCACTTGCTACAAAACAGGATTTAATCTGTATTTTAGCCACATAACAGACACATACCAAGAAAAGGGCTGTAATATACTACCTACACATACCTCTTGGAGGCTACACAGACTGCTCCTGCAGAAAGTGTAGACATCCCATCTTTATGATATTTTAAATAAAGGAAGCAAGTGTTGATTTTGCACATACCTTACTACATCAGAGTCCTACAACTTCCTCTTGAGGGCTTTTAAACTAGTAACACATACTGTAAGTGATCTGCCTTGCACGCAGACTAGAAAATATTTCCACGTTTCTCATGCCCTCTTCCTAACCTTACAACCACCTCAACTGAACTTCTATAGAAGACAATAAAGTGACTTTGAACATATAAAAGAAATAGCAAGCTTTACTGTCTCAGGAACTGCATCAAACCTTAGCCGGCAGAGACTAGAGCTCCTGAATTTTCCACTACACAGGACGGACTACCACTAGCAAATCTCATGTATCCAGCCTGAACCATGACATATACTTAGAGGGATAAAGACTCATGCAAGGACAACCTGAGTGGCCAGCAGGTCAAGTGAAGTGATTCAGCTCCTCTAGTGCACTCTCATGAGACCCCACCTCGAGTACTGTGTCCAGTTCTGGAGCCCTCAGCATAAGAAAGGCATGGACCTATTGGAGCAGGTCCACAGGAGTATCACAAAAATTACCAGAGGGCTACAGTATCTCTCCTATGAGGAGAGATAGAGCTGGGCTTGTTCAGCCTGGAGAAGACAAGGGTCTCTTCTCCAGAGGCTCCAGGGAGCAGCCTTCCAGCACCTAAAGGGGACCTATAGATAAGATTGAGAGGGACTCTTTATCAGGGACTGTAGTGATAGGACAAGGAGTAATGGTTTCAAACTGAAAGAGGGGAGATTTAGATTAGATATTAGGAAGAATTTCTTTACTGTGAGGGTAGTGAGACTCTAGAACAGGTTGCCCAGAGAAGGTGTAGATGCCCCATTCCTGGAGGTGTTCAAGGCCAGGCTGGATGGGGATTTGTGTAACCTGGTCTAGTAGGAAGCGTCCCTGGCTATGGTAGGGATGTTGGAACTTGATGACATTTAAGTCCCTTCCAACTCAAACCATTCCACATTTTAATAGATTTGTAAGACAGCAGCAGCTCTAAGCTCATGGACAACAATATTTTATTATTCTAACAAAATATCCATCCATAAAACAAATATAGATAGTAGTTCTGAAAAACATTGTGCCCAGATTTCTCATTTCTTTTCAGTGACATCCTCATGTTTTTTCTATATCTGCAGTGGGTTTCCATGAAACATAAACCAATCTCATTAGCTATCTCCTTGCTTACATTACACAGTCCTGACTCAGGGCCAGACCTTCAGCCAGCACAGACCCAGGCTACATCCCTTGATGTTACTGGAGCTTTTCTGATGTGCTGCAGATGGGGATTTGGCTCCTGCAGCTCTGGTGTACCTGATAGCTCTTTTCGGTACAGAGTGCTTTATGGAGGCAGCATTAATGCAGACACAACTCCCTGCTCTTTGAAAGGCAGACACATCTCCCATAATCTGACTCCAACAACTTATACACCTGAAGGGACCCAACTGAAATGAGAAGAGGAACCTTTTTTATTATTATTTCATCTTGTCAAGATGAGAAGATTAGAAGGTGTGTGTTTTTGAAGTGGCACACAAAGGCTGGTAGTAGTGGGAGTTTGAGAGGCTCTGCCAAGTAAGAATGCAAACTGCATATATAAGGCACTTGACAATAAGCTGTGCAAGTCTCTAGGAAGTGGTGAGACATGGGGAGGGAGAAGGAAATGAAACTGAGGCATCACAAATCTGAGCCCTGGAGATAGGCAGGAAGAGAAAGAGAGCATTAGCCTGGGGGGAAAGGCAAGAAGCCAAGACCCAGTCTGTGGCACTGGAGGGCAAGGGGATATCAATGTGGAGATGTCTGTGAGACAACTGAAGACCTGAAGATTTGGGGTGGAGTAAAGAATAAATTGATTGAGGTGGGAGCTGTCAAATAGGGGCAGCAGGTTAAATCACATAAGAGGAACTGGTAGGGAGAGAAATGGTCCTGTAAACCACAAGAATCAATAAAATAGAGTTTAAAAGGGAAAATGCTGCTTATAGCAATGCTGACTAATAAAAATTGAATGGGACAATGAAAACCAAGACAGAGCAGAGCAAATACAAATCACTGTGTAAAAAGGAAGTTTAGTATGAATCTTCTTGGAGACCAAAGAAAAAGGCTAGTGTAAGCTGGCACAGCTCTACTGAAAACCAATAATATCCTTCCCATCACTGAGTCAGTGCCAGTGATGCCCTCAAACTTCTGTAAGCTTCTTGTGCACTGTGGCCCAGTGCTTTACTAACCGTACCATATCACATGTGCAGGCAGACAAGGTTCACACTGGTCTTCCCTCCAGCCATAAGAAGTGTTCATAAATTGTATTTGAGATACATGGTAGAAAGGGGAGAAAAATATTCATATTGACTTATATCCATTACTGAGAGATGCTCCCATCAAGAAAAAAACTAAGGAAGCTTATTGTGTAATTGTTCAGCACAATGATTTACTGTGCAATATGGCATAGCTTATCATGTAACTTCATTGTGAAACTCCCTGATTTACTGTGAACACAGCAGAGCTTATCACGATGTAACTGTTCTGTGGGAAAGACTTGGCACCAGCTTGGGATAGGGTTTCACAGACCATTAACGATGACTGACAGATTCATTTCAAATGAGTTATAAAAGAGTTCACTGTAAAAAAATCACCATGCTGTCTGTGTGATATCCAGATATTTTAACTTCAGTGCTGTATAAACACTCCTTACATCCAAGAAATTACCAAACAAGCACATATATTATAAGACTGGATTGCTTTACATTTCTCTTGTGTTTTATATGTTATTATTAGAGTCAGCCTTCACATTTTCACGGTCTATACATGAAAAAATGAAACATTTCACTTTTCCTTCAGATTGGACTGGGTGAGATATGTACAACCCTCCAATCCAATTATCAAATGTTAAACGTTCTCAGCTTAGGTAAAATATTTTCAAAATCATAAATCTGCATTTTTGAAGGCTGGGAAACATATCTGTAAAATATGGAGTGGGCGCTTGACAAGTCAGATAAAGCATTATATTAAAAATAATGTAAACACCATTTAGCTAACTGTTCACCTATTTTCCCTTTGCTGGCCTCAATAGTGTTGTGTGTTAAACTTGGACTTAAATCCCTGATCTTTGGGGGTCCTGCTAATAAAATGGGAGTCTGATGGCTGCAGGTAAGAGGGGAGATACCATCAGATTTGGGTGGCTCAACCAATGCCTTGCTAGAACTACACAGAAATAACAAGCCTGGCTTTTTATAGAACATACTGAAAAAGAATGGATGAAAATAACAGTTGAATTACATAGACAATATGTTGGATGTGAAATGCAAAACTGAAGAGGTATTCCAGCAGCTACTACCAGTTCAAGCTAGTTCAACTGTCAAATCTTACATATAACACAAGGAGAGAAGACTGAACTCTTGATGAAGCACTCTGCAGGGGGAAATAGCTGCTTTAAATACTCTTTCCACCCTCCTCCCCACTTCGTAAACAGTAACTTTGGCTTCATGAATGACAAGTTCTCCATCTCACTTGGTCACCCCAAGAACTGTGTGTTATTCTACAGGTGAATTAGCATGAGTAAAAGGAAGATCAGAAAAGTCTAATGCTTCCAAGAGCCCAGTGCACTACATTGTGTAGCACAGCCATTGTATCTTTTCTTCTGTTGTTCCAACAGGTGGATATTAAGATTTACTTCCCTTACTCTGGACAAAACCCAGATCTGTTATAGGTCATTGGATGCTTTCAGTGCACACTTCACTGCTGAGGATGCCCATCTCTGAGACCCCATGTATCAGGGCAGGCCTTTCTCACTGCTGAGGAGCTCAGAGCAACCTTACAGGGAGCAAGATACAACCCAGAGAACAAATCAAAATGCCACAAGATAAGCTTGAGCAAAACCCCTAATCCTAAAGCCTGCTCAGTACTGATATGAAAAAATATAACTACAGCCTTGGGTTTTATACCTAGTCTCTTCATGCTGCCGTAGCTGTGACCATCCATATTCAGTCAAGTCTGAATTTGGTAAATGACTGTAGGCTGGAAAAGCTGCAGCTGGCAATGGCAGCTTGTGTGCATCTCCATCAACTCTATGCTTTTGTAGAAGAGTTTAGCTTAAGATGGCCCCATAAATACCCCACAGCTGATTAGGTAGCAAAAGCATGTTACTGGCATGGAGACTCACACAACCTCAAGACCATGGCAAAGAGTAGGTTTCCTTTACAAACAAGCTAAATTCACTACTAAGATGTCTCCAGATTACACTATGCTAGCCACAGCCACAAAAGTCTTCAAGCAATTTTTTTCTAAAATAACCCTGGGTTTCATTGTTCCTGTTGTGAAAAAAGCGTAAAACAAGTCTTGCACTGTTACAAGCAAAGAGCAGTGAGTCAACATAGACACAGAACTGCCTCGGCTTTCTTTTTTCAAGGACTCAGTGATTTACCTTTCTTATATACACTGGAAAACAGCAGGATTTCTACCTGCTGTGATTATCTTTCAATACTGTATGAGGCTGAGCAGCTGATGCCACTGACTACAAAGGGGACCAAGGCACATGCTTCAGTTTAAACACGTGATAAACTGTTCCAAGAAATCAGGGCCAATGAAGTGTGCAGCGATGTCTGCTGCAGGGGCTTCCACAGCATCATTTGCCCTCCAGCCTCCTCATCTGCTAACATGATTCACTGCTATTTTGCCACTGGACTGGCTGATCCATTAAAATGTATCTGGACATACAGATGTATCCTGTGATGTACAGTTAACGCTCTTCTGTCAGATTGATTTAGGGAACAGGAATATGCTTATCTGGAAAGGTAAAAATCGCAAGGCAGGAAAGGAACAGCTGGCAAGTCTTAAAGACAAAGGGGAGGCTCTCTTCAGACACTTTTCTTGTATAATTTATGCTGTAGACATTTTACTCTGTCTAATTGCCCCATTTCAATCTAATGTCAGTTAATCAATGACTTCTGCATAGCATGGAGGTGAACTCTGGATGCAGAACAAATGCATAAATTTGGTTTGCCTCTTTTCAGGCTCTACTTAGAGCTTCATCTTTTGCATTTGCTTTCTGGAGTTGAAATTTCTTCTCTTTTGACTCATCCCCAGTGAACACCCACACTCTCCCTCTTTTGAGTCACAGTGTTTTTGTATTTTTAAATCATGATTACACTTCTGTAAAATGTAGATTTTTTTGAAGTACCTCAGCAGTGCTTTTTACTATTATTGTTTTATTATCCTGCTATTTTTATTTGGAAGGTCTGCTTCTCAAGCCTACCCAGGTGGTAAGATCCCAGATGTATGATGAAATGAACATTGGGACTTTTTTTCCTTGCTTCCAAAGTCTTGTTTTCATGCCTTTCTTTCCCTTACACAATATATTCAACAGTACTTTTAAAATGAGAATATGCTACCCCAAGTGCTTGGAAGGCTTCTTTTAATCTGATAGGCTAATAAATGTTACAGCTTCTTTTAATCTGCTAGGCTAATAAATGTTGGAAACAAAAAACATTTAAACATTATTCCAATTAACCCCACACTACATGTGATCTGATTTGGCAGGTGCTCCAAAGTACAATTTTGTGGGATAAAGCCAATAATTTTCTATTCCCTTCAAACTAACACCATATTTAAACAGAAACATCCAAATTCACTTGTAGGTATCCTGTAGGAGGACACTGTTCCTGTCCCAGATGGGTAAACTCTTGCCTCTCCCTCAAACTCATCCTATCAGAATCTGCTAAAGTTAGAAATTTTTTTCACAGTTCCTGAGAACCCAAAACTTCTTGGGGGAAATTTGGGAAGTCCACCACAGCAACAGTTTAACTGTCTGTGTGTGATCCTTGAAACTATTAGGCAGTTTTCCTCTGTCTTCTTTTGAAGGCTAGATCAAGCCCAGTATGGAGTTGGACAAAAGGAGATACTTTAGAGTGCAGGAGAAACAGATGACACTGTTGTCCATATTTCTTACAAACACTGGGGGGAACTCAACATCAGGTGCTTTTCTTCCATGTCTTTAAACAGCCTACACATTGGAGTGGTTCTGCTTAATGTCTGAAATAGTGCCAGAGGTTTCTCAAGAGCTGGATATTTATTGAGGAGAGGTATTTAGGGGAATTTTACCCTGATTCATTCTGCTACAAATCACTGTGTCTGGTCTCTTGAAACACTCTATAGAATTTGGACCAACTTATTGCCTAACACACTGTCCTGAAGAGTGCAAGCTTAGACAAACTACCCAGCTTCTTTTCAGCTCTCAGCCACCACTTCCCTATCTCTTTTACCATGACATGCACAGGAGGCATGCACATTAGGAAGCTCAAGTTTTCATTTATGAACAATAATTTGGGTTTGCATACAGAGCAAGTAAACACAGGATCAACCCGATGAGCAGGCAGATCAACACTGATTACCACAGAAACCCCTTGGCCATACAGGAGACCAATGGAGAGCATCAGATCCGCATGAGCTCTGCAACAGCTCAAGCTTCAGCCAGCTGTTTCCCTAGGGGAACTGCAGCTTCCCTCCTCATGCTTCTAGGGCTCAAAAAGTTTTGAGAGCTAGATATTGAAAACCAGCTCATGTTTACATGAGCTGACTTGGACACAGCAATTTCCCTGGGATATTAAATCTAGTTGCTTTTTTATTCTCTTAAGAAAGTTCAACCTCCTAATATTAAATAGGAGATAGAAAAATGGGGCATAGCAGGTTCCTCCAGGTTAAATAAACTCTATTAACAGATTTATTTACCTTGAATAATCCATGTCATCTTCCAGCAGGACAGTGAAGCAGGAACTGAGAGAAGTATTAGGGCCAGTCTTACAGTATCAGACAAGGAGAGCAGGGCAGCTTCAACCGCAAGCCCTCAACATCAGGCAGATCTGAGGCCAAGCTTGGTGGTCAATCCATAGGTCAAAGCTGGGATCAGACACATTGCAGGGATTGCCAATCAGGTCCATAGTGACAGGACAGTTCTGCTGTCAAGCCAGGAGATCCATACGCAGGCCAGAATCCAGATCAGCAGGGTCCACCAGCAGATGAGAAGGAGCCAGAGACCAACACCCCTATAGCATCACTCATGCAAAAGAAAGCAATAGCCCAGGGCTGAGCTTAAATAGTTCTCCTGGCCCATGGGTGCAAGGTGAGGCTCATCAGTGCCATTAACATCCATCAGTGCCTCAGGGCACCTGACACCTGATTTATTGTTTCATTTCTTTTCTGTGCATGTTTACAGCAAAGTGAGGCTTTAGACGGCATTATACTGCATGTCTAAAAAGAGAAAAAAATGCCCCAAAAAGCACCTAAAAAACAGATGCCCTAGTGAAATTATTGAGATAGGCCTCTATTAAAAATACCAATTGTGATATGGAGCCTTAGATGGAATTTGAAGTTTTTTTCAATATTTCCTAGTTGAACTCAGCATTTTGCTTGGGAAGCTACAGTAGTACATGATGAAAACCTCCTCTTATTTACCACAACAGACTATTGTACTGCATCACATTGTTGCTGGTACAGAAAATATTTAATATCAGTTTTGTAGCTGTAAATTACAGCTCTGAAATTTTCCATATGCTTTATTCAATACACATTGAACCGTTACATTCATTGTTCCAAAATAGTGGAATTTGCCATAAAAGGTCTGATCAAAAACCCACTAACTTAAAACTGTCTTTTCTTCAGTGTGAGCAGAGTAGGACTACCTGGGATATTTTTTCCTTTGCCAAAAGAGAGAATTGGACTGATGATAGTTTGGCTGATCAGGAAGATGTATAGTGTATTTTATCTTCAGCTTTTGAGAAAACCCTGTGTCAGAAACGTGTGTTGTAGGTGGAATAAATTCACTGCTGTATAAAATTAGAAATCATTCTGAGATCACATGTAAAACAAACATGGTCGACAATAAGGTTGTTTTAAAAGCTATTGGATTTGTGGTAATGTTTCTCTTTGAATACACTATTGTAAGTGTTTTATTGATCTAAAACTTCTTGGTATTTCAAAGGCTCTGATTATAATTTTCTCAAAATACAAGAATAAAATCTTTTGTACCAATTACGTGAGCAATCTGAAGTCTGTGCATCTCTTTTGCAGGACAAAACAGTAGCAAAAGGAAATAAAAGCTAGTGTCAATCTTCAATGAAATTAACACAATTTAAAGCTGCTCCAGGCAAAACAATGAAATCTGTAATTTATCAAGCAGTGGATAACATCACCAGGGGAATTATTTAATGATTAACTACAGTGGGCTGGAGCCTGGGGTAAGGCGTGGTGGCTTAGAGCTGCACTTGGAGCGTGTTCTGCCTCAGAGCAGCAACAGCCATCCATTTCCACAGGAGAACAAACCCACAAGGAGAGCAAACTGTCACTAAAGCCCAGCCGTCCCTCTGCACGGGATAAGTCTGGGACAAGGGAAGTGTGGAGATGAGCTCTCCACAGCTTTGCGAGTGTGCAAGTGCTCTGCACTGGCAATGAAAGCACTGATGTATTGAAACAGCTTTAAATGCAAACCCAATAAAATCACTCACCATAGGAAGGGCAGAAGCTGCTCTGTCACTGATGCAGATTTTATCATCGACCCTTGTAGAGGCAGGATTTCACACCAAGTATTTTTTGCTATTAAGAACTAAAAAGGTGAAAGAGCTACATGCTAGTATTTAATATTGTAGTGTAAGTACTGGCAAATTACATTTCTGCGCTTCATGGAGGCAATCTGCTTCTGTGACTAAACAGATTTCTGTGGCAGAGCTTAATGACGGGGCTCAGAGTGACCGGGGGAAGCCATGGGGAGAGGTGCCACGTTTGTCAGCCTCCCACGGGGCTCAGAAACACAGACGGCGTTCCAGAGCTGGAGACCAACAAACCTGTCTGTACCCTAGGAAATAAGGAAAACGGGACTCACTATTAAGGTAGTGGAATCACAGGAAGGCAAAACTGATGTAATCAAGAGCAGGCAGCCTTAGGAATGATCTAACATCTTTCGCAAGCTCACACACACACTGCCCTCTTCTCGCCCTTGTGAGTGCCTGGGTAGCTCAGCCTTGGTGGCTGCTGCTGGGTGTCCCACTTCCAGCTTCTCCCTGCATCAGTGTGGGGAGGCTGAGACATACCACCAGGACAACCCCTGGTGTTGCAACCACCAGCTTGCTGCTGCCTTGGAGCACCTGAGGTCCTTCCCAACAGTGCCAACACAGCAGCTGCTCTCAGGGGTAGCTGATGTGATATTTTTTGCAGCAAGTTAGATCACTGCCGACCTGAAAGGGATGAATTATAAACAGTATTTGGGAAACTGAAAGAGTTGTTGGCTTTTCCAGGTGGCTGAACTACTCCCAGATGAAGCCTGAGCTCCAGGCTTGGCCCTGGTACTGTCACTGTGGTTTGGCTGCAGGACTACCTGCGTCTGCTCAAGGCTGCTGGCTTGGTCCTGGCATCTCCCTTGTCACACAGCTTTAGGACAGGGATTATGATTGTGGATATGTGGGAGACTCCACCCAGTTGGAGCCACAAATCTTTGGAGCAACTGCATTTCCTCTCCTGTGAGCAGAACTCTTGTTTGTGAAGCTACGCCTCTGCGTGGCTTTCTATAGCAGGTGAGCAAGGGAGACACCTAATTTCCTTTATTATGTTTCGTAGCCTGAAGACAGTGAAAGTGTTGAGCCAGAAATATCCTAGATCAACTTCTGTATCATAGTAATCAAATAGCATATGGGTTGTTGATTTAATAATGTATTTTTGCTATAGAGATATTAAGAGTGTGTAAAATATCTCTGGTTTTAAATATTATAGTAATTATAATCCATTGGGATGTTAGCTGTGTTGCTATGGTCATTTTGTGTCTGGGTTCTTTTCAAATCTGTAATTGTTATGCATCCTCAGAAATGTCTTCAAATTAGCAGATCCTTTGTCATCATAACTGCTCTGATGAACACCAACAAAGTTCTTGTTGCTGCAATTAACAAAAGTAAGGCTGTGTCCCCAAAGACTATCTAGAATAATATCTACAACACAGATTGTACTATTCCCCCTCTGAATCTTGCTGCTGATTAAGAGGGTGGAGTTTTTTCTGAAGAATATGTTGTTTTTCTAGTTTGCTATTAGCCTCCACAGATGACTGCGTGATGCAGTTTTGTGTCTCAAAGCCTACAGTAAATGAGAAACATTTTGTAGAATTTTCTTTTGCTCTTGAATTTTTCAACATGCACATGGGATAAGAATGTAACAAGACTCCAATAGAATTTTATAATTGGATCAAAACACAGTTCACCCACATATGAGCTGGATTGGTTGTGATAGATGTCAGGAGAAACTCTAAGGCAATACTAAAATTCTTTTATTCCATAACTGCCAAATAAAATAGTACTAGAAGCCTGTGAGCAAAAGCCTCCTGCTTTGGCTATGTTTAAATAGGAAAAGAGCAATCAGATAGTGTATGGGGCATCAGTGAAATCAAATTATGTGAAGCCAAATGATAAGATTGCCGTACTGTCCTCCCTACCCCCATTTCTATTTCAGTTCTCAGCACATTAATCGTGGCTAGATCATTTGCACCCTGAATCCAAACCAGGTATATCCCATCTTTGGGAAGAACGAAAGGCTGAAACCTCTTCAACAGTGCATAATATCTGCATGCAGCTCCTCCAGCTGCCATTAAGACAATATCAGGGCTGGTCTGCACCCAGACACAAGACAAACCTGAGTATGCTTGTCCTTTTGGGTTTTTTTTTACTCTAAAGCTGAAATACTGACTTGCCTGTTTCCAAGGAAGAGGAAGTGACCTTGCCATGAGGGTCTACAGGATGTTAGTTGGCCCCACCAGCCTGGGCTCCACCACTGTGGAGCTGGAGTTTCCAGGGTCTCCCTGCACCAGTCCTGTCCCACATCTCCCCAGCCCCACTGCCTGTCCAGCAGCCTCCTGGGACCAGAGTTCAGCCTCTTTTCTCTGCACCAAGTACCCCCCAACCTTGTGTGCTGCCGCATTGTCGCACACAGCCCCATGCGCCCTGAGCCAGGGTGGGCAATCTACAGGTAACACTGGAAAGCCAACCACCAGGAACTGTGCATTGAGCTGCCTTCCTGGTCAGTCCAGGACCTGTCACTGGGGCGTTGACCGTAGCTCCAAAAGTATCAGCAATGACTGAAATGCTTCCATTTCTTCATGAGGCATTAGGAGAAGCTGTGCTGGAGCACCCATGGTCACAGTGAGATGCAATAAAACCCCTCTGAGCAGCATCCTTGGAGGAGGCCAGCACAGCGTGGTACCAGGGGAGACGAGGATGAGCTCACGCCGCGCTGCCCGTGATGTGCAGCAAAAGCCTCGTCTGTTTGCATTAGCCTTTCCTCAGCGAGATGTCGTCACTCTGACCCAGAGCCCCTGAGGAAAGCAAACAAAAGCAGGCAGGGCAGAGCAGTCGTCGGGTCCAGACGAAGCCCCGATGCAGCTTGCCGTTATTGTGTGTGGTGCCTAGATTGTATGTCAGCAATGCAACATAATTAATTAGATCTAGACTAGATGAGAATACATTAGACACAGTGAGATGCTACCTTCCTGCCTGTCCATCCTTGGAAGATCTGGGCACAGTTTCTTTCCTTATGCATATTCCCTTAATAATGTATTTGTCACAAGGATTCTTCCTACACCCATCTGGCATATAGATATTTTTCCAAATTTGTCATTTTTTATGTTCCAAAACCTATTTTACTTCAGATGCTTTCATAATGAAGCAGCAAAAGCTTGCCATAGCTTGATATATTGAGCAGAAATCACATCTGTGCCAGGCTGTTTTCTAATCAGATAAAGCAGTGAATACCTGCAGTGCTTTTTCTTCTGGCCTTTGAGTAGATGTGCCTGAGTGACTTCCAGTGCTAGTCTAGCCTTGCATTCACAATTAGACTACAAAATGCCATTCTTAATTTTAGCTTTTGGCTGATTTCAGTACTCTTAAAACAAAAGAAAAAGAACCATTAGAATTGCCTAGTGCACAACACAAACCATGGAAATTCATTCTGCAACTTTGGCACCAGCCCCAAAACCTGTGCTTGAACAAGAGTGTACTTTTCAGAAGGGCATTTGCCCTCATTTCTCTTTTCAGCATTGTCATTTGCACCATATAATTTAGGCATCTGCTATGAGTGAGCACTAGAACTGGGCAAGAGGGTGGGGACTTCAATGAGTTGTTTTTACTTATTTGGGCCCCAGACAGAAGGAGAAGAAGAGATGTTTTCATCAACAGCATAAGTCTATGGTGCGAGGGACTTCACCCTAGTCATAGGGAAGGGCTTCAACTTTTCTCCGAGCATTTACCTGCCCTGCCGTGGCCTGGCTCCTCGCCACTGCCTGGCTCCTTTGCATGCACACAGCCATCAGGCGAGATGGATTCTGCAGGAGGTAATTTCATCTGAAGCCACATTAACTCCCCAGACACACCGTCTGCTCCTCATGGTACATCCCAGGAGAGGCTTCTCTGGCACAGCAGAGACAGGAAGGCTGATGGTTTGTGGCACTCCCCTACGCCAAATCCCAGGAGAGAGTTCCTCCTACTTTGAATTTCCTCTGTTCATATAAAGCAAAAGGACAATCTGAGACATTGCTCTCAGGATAGTTCAAAACACAGTTTGAAGTGTGAATTTTTCAATATTTGAAGCATTGGCTTTTATGATTTATTTATTGATATTCCAGGACAAGCATCACAGAGTGTGGCTGGTGCCTACTCCAAACATAACAATAATCAGGGAATGAACAGCAGCATTTTCATAGACATTTTGTCCATTTCTATGCAGATGAATTTTGCCTCTGTATAATAACACAAAGATATCAGGAGACAAGATCAAGCATTCTGGAGAACACACTAAAAAAATCCTGACTTTGAAACATAATAGTTCGTATTGTTTCATTTCTGACAGTAGTATGTACTTTATGAACAGAGCCGGGTGTGACTCAGGCGTAGGAGGTGTGCAGAGTTTGTCTCTTATCCCTTGAGTCCACCTTGTAATATTGCTGGTATCCGTGTGTAACGATAGTGTTGTGCACTGGGCTGGAAGATAATAAATAGATGTGAGCTGATGATTTACAGGAGGGTGCTTGGAACCCCTTGAAGCACTAGGGAAGGGAAACTGTGCCGGTACAAGGTTGTGCTGTCAACCTCACAATAGTTTTTCCTCTCTCCAGAGGGCAATTTCTCCAAGATGTAACTTGCTTCCTGCCTCATCATCTGGAAATTCACAAATCAGAGGAATTGTGGTTAATTACTAAAATGGCTGATCCATAGATTCTTCTCTGTCAGAGCCTGGAGGGGGAGGGGTTTAATTGTTGTTTTGTCTGAAAGGATTTCCCCAAAGTATATGAAATAACTCACATTAATGAAGATTGCAAATAGAAGACTTTTGTGATTATTTCCAGTTGTTGAAAGAATTGCTTATTTAAAATGCATTGCTTTCTTATGTGAAGAAACTTATATTTCTCCAAACAGCTAGAATAAATTTAGCCCTAAAACATTCATAACGAAGGATGAATGCATATTCAGGCTAACACTGTATGTGATCTCTGATCATACAGTAGTTAAGTTATACAATCACAGTGATTTATGGTACTAAACTGTGGAGCCTCATATCTGCAGGGGTGTGGGTAAAGGGGTGGAACTCTCATCAATCAAAAGACTCTACTTGTTCAGCATTGGGATAATTAAGGCAGACAGTAAAAAAGCATGAAATAATATCGAAAAAAATGAAATCAGAATTTCTATTTGCATAGTGTTATTAAGCAATACAGTGCTGAGCCACCTTTTCAAAAAGCTTGCCTAGAAATCCACTTATTACCTTGTAGCACTTGATATATGTGTTCTTCATATTCATGCTGAGGGTATTCGCAGAGTAGTTATATAATACACATACTGTCCTCGATGCAAAAAAACAGGTTTACAAATAATGGCCATGTTTCCTCTTTATTCCAAGACAGAGATAAAACAAGAAAGAAAAAAATAACAAGCAATTTTAAAGCGCAAATTTCTGAAATGTCAATCATCCTATTGATAGTGCTTTTCTTCCAATTCACCAATATCAGGTAGAGATAGTCAGGCATAATGAGGGGCTAACACAGGGGAACTCTATTAATCAAACAATGTTCAAAAAAAAGTTTAATTAACTGTATATTTTGTAAAAGCCACATTTCATTACTGTTTGTTAGGAAGATGGAAGCATGCACTGGAAACACTAATTCTAATTATTACTTCAAGTGGGAGTTTTTGGCACAAGGTCAAGGAATAATAGAAGAATGTGTGAATCTGTGCTACAGCGTAGCAGTAAGACTAATCATTTGAATAAAGCCAGTTGCTTTTTCTTGGACTGCCTGTGTGCTGTTCAATGTTCTGGATGAATCTAACACAATCAGCCTGTTCTCTGGTGTATATCCACTTCCTGCTGACTCAGGGCAGCTTGCCTCTTCTGCCATTTATTAAAATGAAACATTCCTATTAAAACACCATCTTTCAGAGAGATGACCAAATAGATATTAGTAATGACATTATTAAAACTATTTTGTTTAAAATGAACTGTCACACTTGTGTGTTGCAAAGCAACACAAACAAATCTATTTCATTTAATGAGAGATTGCTTTGAAGAGCTGGATTTCTTTCTTTCTATTAGAAGGTATTGCAGAGGGGATGTGATGTGTGCTCCAGGAAACCACCAGCTTTTATAGCTATTAGAAAGAAGGAATAGTGTTTCTAGTACTCTCCATAGCAAATAATGTATAATTCATGGATTTCATTAACATGCAAATATGATCCATGGGCTCCTATGTTTATATCTCCTAATAATCTATTAATGTATTTAAAAGTAAAGGATAATAGAAACATTTTGTATGAGCAACATTTACTCATGCTTCTCTGTGTTTTTCTCTAATTGTACAGTATAAGCATGTATAGAATTAAAAGAGAAACAACGGAAATTAATTAACCTATGATTATCAAATAAATATTTATTGAACATAAGGTTACACAAACGATAATTTGTGATTCTGTAATGAAAGACTCTATTATTATTAGATGTCGACTTGCCTTAGAAAAACCTGTGCTGGGGGATGGAAAGGTGCTTATATCAAAACTATTGCTTGAAATGACCCCTACATTTGGAAATAGTATTTGTACTGAGATTTCAACTCCACTATGCAACATAGGTGGAACAAGAAACTAAAGAAACATCAGATTCATCTTGAACACTTGGACTCTTTCAGTTTTCTTTGTAATAGCAGTATAGGTAAGATTTTATCCTGATGCAACCTTGTCTGGCGTTTTAGGATCGGCTACTCTCCATTTCCATATTCTAGCTGAAACTTTAGAGTTGTCAATCTGAAAAAATGCCAAAACCCACTCTTGCTATTGTCAGAGCAGAGTTTATACATTATTGGCAGGCAGATAGTTCCAGATTTTCGGCATTTGCTGCTTGCAGGTTTGCGTGCTTTTCCTCCTACTCCCCGTGGTGCTGTCTCCCTGCCCTTGCACAACCCTCTCCCTGTGCCCGTGCTGCCGTCGCGCTGCCCTCCTCTGCTGCTCCCCCATGGCCGGGACCCCAGCCCCATCGCCAAGCCCCTCACCGTCCCCTCCTGCCCCTCTCTGAAGCTTCACAGAGGGGATCTGCCCAGGTAGTGATTTCACTCCTGTATTTATCAAAACCCACACAATCAGTGGAAGACACGGGCACATCTGCTCCGTGTAAAAAAAAATACATATAAAGCAATGGTGCTGTAGGCAACAATAAACCATTTTAATCAACTAATGGAAAGAAACTTCCTGCCAAGGACGGTTTTGATGATTTTCATATTAAATGCCATGAGCACTGGACACTGGACAGTATTTTAGACCAGGGTGAAGGACCTTTTATCTGAGGCTGAAGAGTTTGTCTGAGCATAAGGAAAAAACCCACCATGTCAGTCCCCACAGCATGTCTCTTTATTTTTAATAAATGTTCCTTGTGTCACATAATGATATGAGGAACATCTAAATATATTTATTTACGCATAAATATAGAGTCTTTGAAAAAAAGCATATACGATATAGGATGTATTTTACCAGCTGCTTCCTTCTGATGATGCTGATTTCTTGGAGAAATGAGAACTTACTTCAGGCTGGGAAACAGGGACTGGACTTTCACTCAGCATCCTTAGCTTGCCCCTTTGTGCCCTTCTCAGTAACTCCATGGAGTGCAGATCCTGGCCACAAGCTTGTGGCAGTGTTCTAATCTTCTACTGTGATGAGCTTTTTCAGGTTAACTGTGACTAAGAAAGTCAGTCTCTTATCCACATTCTCCTCTGTTGCACCTCTATTACATCTTTCTTCTCTCTGAAGCACAGAAGAACACTTAGGTACTTGTAGCTCTTCCAGAAATGAGAATTGCCTCAAAGCTACAGCTGTGTGAATCCGGGAAGCTGGGTGGTGGGACCACCAGGAGAGACAGTTCAGAAAACAGTTTGGTCACTATTCATATTGACCTATACAGGTAGAAAAAGAAAAGGATTTGTTTAGCAGAGGCTACCTGTCAGTGTAAACAAACACAATCACATTCACAATGTGAATATGCCAACACTACACAACAAAAAAGCCTGTTGGTACATACACTTCACAGGCCATTACAGATTTCCTTAATTAAATGAATATAACAAGCTGATTAGACTTTAGAAGCTCTGAGAAAAGTCAGACCCACTTATACTGAAAAGTAGGACTGAGAAATAAACTATTCACAGTTGATTAGGCCAAGACAAGCATTTCTCAAACATTTCTTGATACTTCAGAAAAAGTGACATATTGAACTTCATTTTACTGTGAGGCTCAAAATGGCAATTAACAGTCCTAAGCTGCATATAAAACCCAGTATGAAACACGTTTACAAGAACATTGTGTGTGAATCAAATTATGATATCTTTGGTTTGAAGAACTTGGAAATAATTGCCAATAAGTATTCATGTATAGGACCAGTTTTTTGAAACAAGTTATTTTAATTACTACTAGTGTCAGGAGTACGTGTAGGCGATTTTATTAGATTTAACGTGTTTAGTGAAGCTCCCTGAACTGTAGCTGGTTTATTCTGTAGAGAATGAAATGTTTAATATAGCCTTATTCTAACTTTTTATATTGTATTTATTTGTAAATAAAATCCCAGCATTTGAGACTTTTGTCAGTTTCACAGGAAATACCAGTATGAAGCACAGTGATATACTATCATAAAAAAAAATCTGAATTTCATGTGGATCTGGGTTTCTATAAATCACACAAGTAACATAAATACCCTTCAAACTGCATGCATTTAGAGACCTCTACATGTGTGCTTACATGATTGGACTCCCAATACAGGGATGTATGGCAGCTCTTACATGAAAGGATGTGACTGGAAAAGAGGAAAAAGGTCCCTAAGAAGTGATCTTGGGATCAAGATCTTGGTCCTGAGAAGCGACAGAAATCCTTGCTGCTTTTACATCATTCAGTTAGCAGCTTTTTCACTTCTAGCAGCTTGTTTTCTCAAATAGGGAGTTCCCTGAACCCTCTACATCCAAATCATTCAAAAAATTATCAAACAAAAGATACTAGCAACTCTGTCAAGAAATGATTCTAAGAAGGTGATTTCAAGATACCTGTACACAGAAATCATCAAATCTTAACATGTATGTCAAGCAACCCTTCAAATCATACAAGTTGAGGATTCACTTCCTTCTGTTTCTCTTAACCAGTGAAGCCATACATCCATGCTGTTTCAGACACTGCAGCGCCAGTCAAACCGCAGAGAATGAACTGCACAGCCCATGGCATGCCAATATGTCGTGCTACAGCTGCGACACGGGCAAAGACACATCCTGCCTGGCACAAGAACATGCAGCAAATGATGACAGGCACAAGGGTGCTGTCTCCTCCCTCGCTCAGCAGAGAACTCAGCCAGACCTACACCAACAGGGCTGTTCTAGGAGTAAGGCAATAAAGGGAAAACAATGTGGCATTTCACCATGATCCATATTTTACATCGCCCGATTCCAAAGGTAGACTAATTCCTTAATATGCATTATCTTGAATTTGTCAATCCCATGTGAAGGCTTTACAGACATTTGCAAAATTCCTATTTCAAGGAACACAATACTTATGCACTTTACTGGTGTGATATAAATTAGCAGTTTCCCATTCTTCATTGCCACAATAAATCCACACAGAAAGAACCGTTGGTATATACAACAACATCAAAGAGCCTGAAATAGAGGTAGTGAATTGCAGTTATAAAAATAAATTTCTAAAAAGAAGAGAGAAGAGAAAAGGAGACAAATGTTCTAATCTTACCTTCATCATAATCTTATTAGCATTTCTCAGTGAGTAGTTCAAGTATCAGTCTATACTCTTATGAATCTGTCTCATAAATATGTCAAGTGCAAAGTATAGTTATTTTAATAGTCTGTGTTGGTGGGCCATCATGGATTTAATTAAGAGACAACTAGTGTATGAAATATGACACAAAAGCACCAAACTAAATGGAGAAATGTTTTACTGCAGATTTAAATCAGGGCCACCAAAGTAATGATGATCCGGCCTTAGAAATCCTACTTAAATTTAATTAATGCAGACCAACACACACTTGTTCATATAGGAACAAAAAATAGAGGCATTAAAAATAATGATTTAAGCTATACATGTTATTTATAAAGACATTCACATTATCTCCAACTGCATTATATTATTTATAAATGTATGTTCGTTTGTGGCTCTTGAATTAATTTTTAAAGGCTGGAAATGCAAGTCCAGTAAAAATTGTTAAAATATTACTTTCCGTTGTCCCTTTTTTGTGACCTCTTCAAAATGAAACCTTATTAAGCTTCCTGCCTTATTTTGAAGGGTCTCAGAATACTCAAATAATTCTGCTACAAAATTGCCAATACTCCTCTAAGGTTGTGATGAAAACTGTATTATTTTCCACCCAAATCTCCTCTTTCTCCATCTTCTCAAAAAGCAAAAGCACAGTCAGCATTGTGAGTATGCAGGATTAGATCTCCAAGCACTACACAGTCCTTCCTGCTATCATTTTGGTGCAGTGTTTTGACTTCATAGGAGATTTGGCAAGATACGATGTTTTTAAGAAGCAATGCAAGAGCACATATTTTCACGCTGAAATTCCTTACTACTTACATGTTTAAGACTATTTTAGAAAGAAAGAATCCAATAATTCCATGAAACTATTCCAATATCTCAATCCTATCTTGCAAAAATCATTGCCTGACAACGACCTCAGTTGCACTGAAGTTGAGAGCAAGGCTTACTATTGATTTATACGGGCACAGAAGCAGACTCTGAAAATACACAGTGAAGTATATGCCTGTCTGGCTGTAAGAACTGGTGCCTCAGTCAACAACAGGGACTACATTTATACACGATATTCATGTCTAAGACTTTCCATTTTATTAATCTGATCCAGCAGGTACTAGCTATTGCATGTTAACTTTCTCAATTCAAGTGGTTTCCAGTCATTTAGATTAGAATAACCTTTAATTGGTTGGTTGCACTAGCAGGCAGTTAAAGTATTCATATATTTTATTAACCTTTTATTACTAAAGGAAAATAAAAAAGGCAGTGGCCAGGGAGCATCATTAAGTGAACTTCATCCCTATTTTCAGAAAACTCCGAGCTGTGGACTCTAGCTGCTCTCCAAACACCATAATTTGGACTGCCAGGAATGCAATAAAAACTGTAAATTGACACAAAAATGAAAGTGCTTGGGAGAAATAAATTCATAACTACTTTTATTTTTTGGTGAAGAAAACATCAAAGGTTTGCAACTCAGCCTGGAAGGCAAAAATGGATAAAAGGATAGTGCCTATAGTTTCAAAATATTTTTCTCTTTAATGAACAGTTGAAAATATCCATAAATCTCTTCCAGTATCACTGTATTTAAAAAGCAGTCAAGTCTTTTGTGCTTGACATGTTTATAGTAAATCTATTCTCATCTGTCGTGTTTGCATAAATTGTCCAAAAGTTCATCCTGTCTTGGCTGTCTTTCAGTATTCATTAGTATTGAAGTAATTTTTGGAGTAAATGAAGGGAAAAAATGCCCAGAAATTGAGATAATGCATACAAAGAACCAGACTTCTGATGACTAACAAGAACAAACACAGCTTTATTCACCTAAATTCACAGAAATTTCTTTCTTATTGCCAGGGATGAACTACACAGTATGAACTGTGTGTGTAAGTGCGTAATAAATAAATATAGGCAATCAGCATGAAATTCTGAATAATATATTATACGGTAATAATATAGTCCCAAATAGATATTTATATGGACACCTAACTAATCAAATAGCTCCTGTCAGAGGTCTGCTGTGAGCCATCACTTGGATTTAGCATACCTTTGCACCTTCCTCTGATAGTAAGAATTACCGTGCAGAAACACAGTGTCAACCCCAATCTTTCACCACCTTCCTCAATTAAGGAGACATATATAACAAAAATGAAGAAAATAGCATTGAAGAAGTACTGCCATGTGGGTACAGCCTGTGGAGGGATGCAGGGAAAGGAGGCATTGCACAGCGGAGAGCCCCCACCTTCCCATGGGACAGAGGATCAAGATGCCTCCAGCCTCCAGAGCTCATCTTGGCTCGGCTGTCCACTCCATCCGGGATTTTCCCCGGCATCCTCAGCCTGGCTGTTGGCTCTCCCAGCTGCTGTGGTTGGAGGCATCCCTGTGCCTCTGCCTCACTGCGCTCAGCTGAGCTTCATGGGTGCCAGCACAGCCCCCTTCCCGTCAGGGAGGCAGGAACAAACACTGAGCTTTCATCTTCTCAACAAACACTCCCAAATTCAAAAGCTTCCTCTCAGGAATAATTAGAGCCACTTTGGGCAGCATTGTAACTGGAGCATCTAAACACATTTTAGGTTACTTTTAGCACGAAATATTCATGGGATAAGAAGGGCTGAAGATCAAGGACATCATTTGCTGAGTCACTCAAGTAATAAAGAGGTGAATAGGTAAGAAACAATCATACAGCTGCAAGAAGAAATAAGGAAAAACATCTTTCCAGTCTAGACTCCTGTAGAATCAAACCTGAAGATGTGCAGACAGAAATTTACCCTGGTCTACTCCCTGTACAATGTGTTCATTAGATTTTAAAATAATAGGGCACTATATCTCTTAGCCTCAGGGCACGTTTTCTGTGATTGGCATTAGAAGTCTTGTTGACAGTGGGGTTTGTTCACTGAAGAGTGAACATACCATGGTTTTGCAAAGAGTTCTATTGAGAAACTCACATTCACAGAAAACTACCCACACCTCTGTATCTAAAACAATTTGCAGAATATTTAACAAACAAGTTTGAGATTTGCAGTGATTAAATTAGTGAGATAATTAGCACGATATTTAAGGTTAATGTTCACAAGTAGGTTAATTATATCCTTTCCCAAATTTCTGTTTTCATTTCACTTGACGTATGTTGCAATAACAGTGAAAGTGAGACCACACTTGCAGAGATGGCAGGCGAAGCAGCACATATCACCAAAGGTGCGCGCTTCTGAGGGAACTTTCCTCCAACATACAGTCTTAAAGCTTTATATTCTTCATGGCCCAGCAGTTCTCCAGCTTTTAGGATGAATTCCCTTGAATAACTCTTCAGATCTGTAAAAAGAAATGTTTTCTACAGGGCTTGTGGGATTTCTTCCAGACTTCATACTTCTCTCATGTTAATTACAAAAGAGGCAGTGTTTAATGCTTTATACTGAATTCAGTCCACATGCACAGCTCCTATGTACAAGACTGCAGACTCAAAGTAACGTACAGAGCTGAAATTCCCTGAATTGAGGTTACCTTATGTTTACTCTAATGAAATTAAGAGCAAAATTTGCTGCAATTACCAGCAGAATGGTTGTAGACAATCCAGCAGGGAATCAGGTACTACAATAAAGTTTTAAATAACTATTTAGTAGTTATTTGTGAGAGGCATCTGGATTAACTTACATAAAGCTGTTTTGCAAACATATCGAGCAACGTGATCATGGGGCTCTGAGAAACCAGGAAGCACAGCCTGGAGCATACATGGTGCAATGCTCCCCGGCCTTGAGTTCAGCAGCAAAGCTAACACCATTGGGAAGAAAGGTGCTGAAGCTTTCCTTAGCAGAGAAAACATTTTTCAAAGCTTCTGAACACTGTTCCCACTTCTGCCTGGCAGAGGCTGTCCATCTGTCCTCTCCTTAGTGTACCAGAGCCCAGGGCCATGCTGGCCAAACGCTGACAGGAAGATGGACTAAAAGCCCACACACATGGCTGAGCTTCAAAATTTCAACCTCTAAAACAAGGGAAGTCGAGCCCCTAATTATGGTTCTTCATATATAGATCGTATTTAGACAGCTCTACGATTTGCAGTCATTACATCCACCCTAGCAAATTTTACAAGGTTTCCCTCCTTGGTAAACATATGAGGTATAAAGGCCTCCCAGCCTAGCCACCCTCCCCTGGTGACATGCAGCCTAGTACAAAGTTCATATAGCTGTTTTTAGCATTCTTCCATATGGAAAGATGATTTCATTTCATGTTAGAGTGAGGGCTGCTGGAGGCAGCAGCGGCATTGGGGTGCCCATGCTCAGGAGCCATGTGGGGTCATGCCTGACCCAGGCCCTGGGTGTCAGCACCATCGCCTGACACTGCACTGGGCGGTCAGCTCCTGAAGGCATTGCAGTACCTGCTGACCCTAAAGCAAACCCTGACATTTTCATCCTCTAAAAGAGGGTCTTTTTTTCTCCCAGGAAGAGGGTATTCCCTGGGTCTTAATTTATATGTGTTTTCCCTCATATTGACTTCTGGCACAGCCTTCCTTCACACTGACTCCTGGGGAGAGTAACCACTGGGCAGCCAGGCCCAGTCTGACCTACTCCTTATTCTCCTCCTACAACCCCTCCTACGTGGGGTTGTAAAGCTGTTCTTGGAAAAGCAAAGCAGACTCATTGCTCTCCAGGGGAAGAGGGGGGCCACGACTGCAAGGGACAACTGAATAAAATGGTTTCGTGTCAAATTTTCTCCTGCTACCATTTTGCTGAGCAAAAGGATGGATCCAGAAGTCTTATCACTATCTACAGAAGACGTGCTTTTATACACCACTATGACTATAAAAATCAATCTTCTGAGCAAAAGGAGCCACCTTTTAAACTACAGCTAGCCACAACAGCTGGCTTTCAGGTTCTGCAGTGTAAGAAACTAATAGCATGCTATGTTGAAAATCTGAATTGTTTTCTGAATTTTTTATGCTCAGCTCTGCTTTGGTTTATTATTTTATTTTATTTTATTTTATTTTATTTTATTTTATTTTATTTTATTTTATTTTATTTCTTTATAGTGCTGTTATTTGCTAAATTATTTGATCATTTTGCCACAGTATTACGAAACACTAACTTGCTGATGCCTGCTGGACCCTGCTGATAAGGAGGATCACAAGAAATGAGCTGGTGAAAATCAGTCTCTGTCCTTTTGAAAAATTAGTTGAAGTAATTTCACATTTTTACTTTCCCAAAGAGACACTGCAACCATTTCTCTTCCTTTCTTATTTATTGTTCACACCACCGCAACATAAACATATGCTCCTCTATTCCACATACTTACTGCCACAGGCAGAGCCCTCTTCTGTATTATTTCAGTGGTGAGCGCAGAGGTAGGGATGCTCTGGGCTGCACTGTATTTGCACAAGCGACTGCTGTGAGTACACATGCAAGTAGAGCAACTGATTTTTGAAAGGCAGTTAGATACCCAACCAGTAATTGTGTGTACAATTACTGTGATTACACATGTAATCATGGTCATTGTGCTTCCAAATGGTGCATGTGCTATTCTAAAAATTTGCTGCTATATTACTAAAATTAATGGGAGCTTTGCTGTCAGTTTGAATTGATGGAGGATCAAGCACTACATATTGTAGCAGTAGTCCTGATATATCCAAGAGCAAATGCAATTTTTGCATCTGAAATGCTAATTTTTCAGATTGTATTGAAACAGTTAATGAAGGATAGACACATAGTTTCTTAGCATATCTAGGTATATATTCATTATGCATTAATTAATAAATTATAATTTTTGAATAGGGTTCTGGATTTGATGCAAACTCCACTGACATTAAGAGAAAACCAGGGCTCTGGATCAAGACTTCTTCCTTTAGTGTTTTCAATTAGCTTGGGTTATACAGCTGTGTGTACGTTTGTTCATAGCAAAATCATTGGCTTTCAACTGTCTTGTCTTTCAAGAGTTAAACAGGATTTTGCAGAGAGGATGCTGTGAGATACAGTAGGTATGGTAATATGTAGTATTTCACATCTAGTCTTTGTCCATGTTCTAACAATGTACATTAAATGTCTTACTATTGTCTCTTTTTCAGATTAGTTTACAGCCCTGTAGTTCCAGCTGTTTTATTCTGAAACTCTAAAACCCTATCACTAGGGAGTTCTGTGTAATTGCCCATAATATGCACCACATTATCCATTTCAGGAACTGTGCTGAAAGACAGCAGCAATAAGGGGTTTTCTAAAGGCAGTCTGGTTTACACTAATGGATCTAACAGGAAGGAAATGCAATTTGAAAGAAGCTGATGCATATGTTCTATTGTTGAATATAATGTTTGATTTAATTATTAACTGTCTGTGATGGAAAGTCAGATCCTGCTCAGTTCTGCTTACAGTTTGATACTCTGCTACCAGTAAAAACAGACAAGATTCAGTCTGAGGATTTAAGTTCTTTGTAAAATACTGACATTTAATGGTTCTTTTATAAAATATCAGCTGAGGAACCTCAGTCTCATGCTCCTTCCATACAAGCTTGCTATCTTTTATCAAGCTAAATATACAATATAGAAGCTGACTCTCCTTTTTCACTTGCATAAATCAGGAGAATCTCAAAGTTAACGATCTGCTGTAATTATTTAAATAAATATCATCCAAATTGAGTTCATACTCATTCCTGTTCATGACCTATTAATTTTTATTTTATTTTGCATTTCATGTCATATGCATAGCACTGCAGTCAATCTGCTTCTGTATAACTGAGGAAGTACACAATGGACCCAAGTGAATTTTTAGAAATGAGTTAAAATGTGCTGGCATGACTTTACCTATCCTTCTTTTATCAGGGATGGAGGATTTGGCAGCCAGTTTCAGTCCAATTCAATAATTGGTATTTTGTGATTTCTAGTAAATTGTTGCATTGTGTTACAAAGGTCCCTAATTCCATGTGTGGGTGTTAACATGGTGTAAAGAATGAATTCATTATGAAGAACGCTTACCTGAAATTCCATTATCCTTTCCTCACCATGGTGACTCCTATCAAACTCATTCATATAACGTAATCTGGAAAGAAATAGGTATTGATGCTGAACTGCTGCATTTTCAGAGGAGTTTAAAGGTAAAAATCATAACTGTCCCACATGAGTCAGACAAAAACAGTAGTTTAACACCACTAGTAAACAAAATAATTAAGCAATGTAATTTCAGTGTTGTATTTTGTATCTGTCTGGTGAGATTATTATCTTTGACACTATCTTAAGCAGATGCAGGACTGGAGTCGAAATTAAACAATAGTAATGATATTTGGAGTTCATCCAGAATGATCTTCATTGTTTGTGAGAGTGGCTTCCACAACATTATGTGATCCATAATTTCTCATCTTTCGTTAAACATATCTTTCTACACATAGTGCACACAGCATTAGCTCTGTGGGACACAACTTTGTGAACTCCAAAGGGATTGGTTACTTTTGTCAGGAGGGTAATAGAAAGAAATGAAGTTAGGAAATACACCGCCCATGCATCACACACCTAATTAAGTTAGACAGCTTAAGAAAAAACAGGGACCCCTTCCACAGCCTATTCGTGTTCTTGGTGTCAGTCAGCAGACTTCAGTCAAAGAGTATGAAAGAGCCACTGCAGCAACATCCATCTCAGATTTATCTGGAGACTTCTGCTTATAATCTGTTCTCTGTTGTAAGGATCTGAGAAGATTTCAGACTTCTTAAAAACCTCAAACATTCTGAGTATTTCGGTTTAGAGAAGCACCTGAGAGCTCAGATCAAAATGTATCCAGACTGCTTTAGCCCATGACTCCCATCAGAGTAGATTTCTGCTGGGTCTTTCCTGGGTCAAGAGCATCTTAAAACCAATCATTCTTAGGCTGTTTCAGGACTCCTGCTTTCAGCCTTGTCAGAAACCAAAAAAACTCCATGATGCGCAGTTTCTTCCAAAAAATTAAAAACCCCCCAAGAAACAGGTATGAGCTGGGGTCAGCTCTCATTTTGGTTAAACCTTTCTCTTCGTTTCACTGTTAGTCCTACTCCTACTCCTAATTAAAAGTTTATGCACTTTGCATACTCTAGTGTATTGAAGAAGCAATTGTTGGAATGAAAAGAAAAAACTGTCAGTTCTGAAAATAGCTTGGACTGCTCATGTGTCACTCTCAGCGTATGTTGAAATATCCAGAAAAATGTGTCTCACCCTGTGGATTGCACCAGATACCCACACAGGTATAGGCAGCACTCTTCCCACTTTCTCCTCCTGAGGCTCATTTTTGCAAAACACATGGTTACAACTGAGCTGTGCTTTCTGCCAGTGGAGTAAGCTACAGTGGAGCAGAAGACAAAGGAAATTTATTCCCCGGGCATATGTAGGATCGGCCTCTAGAGCTCAGTGTGAGAACTAAGAGCAGACACACATGGCAACCAGCACACTGCAGGGCTGGGGGCAAGCAGGCTGGCTCCTTTTCTTATACCCCATGACCAGACCTTGGGTAAGGCTACATATGTGCTGGGTGTCGGATCATTTGTGGATCAGGAATGCTAACTATTCACCCAGGTCCTGGGAGCTCATCCTCCTGTCCCGGCCGTGCCAGAACCCATCCTGCCTGAGCATCCCTAATGCACCTGTACAGGAAGAGTTGGGGCAACCAGCCCACCCACCTGTTCCCTTTTCCCCTTCTCAACGTCCAGCTCCTTGCACTGTTCATGCTTTGTCTCCATCCTGAAGTACAACCCCCTGGTTGCTGGCACAGGCCTGTCCAAGACTGAAAAGGTTTTAAGTGACTATACAGAAGGGCAATTGAAAAAGGGCGCTGTGGAAATCATATGCATAGGGAGGAAGAACTGAACTCACACAGGTGTTTCTCCATTTCTGCTGTGACTCTTCCAGGCAGCAAAACAGGTGAGCTTGCTGCATGCTAATCAGGGAAAAGAACATCTGAAATATGCATCTGCACATGAGCATCTGTGCAGAGTTTCTCTAAACCAGTTCTCAAGTGCATTTTTTTTCCCTGTGTGGGCCTCTTTTGTACTTCCTTGTGCCAAGAGGCTTATTTTGTATAGGTGGAGAGACCCCTATCCACCAGCCATCAGGGAGTGCTATTAATATGCAACATCTTGAATGCATGAGCTGAATGACAAGCTGGCAGAGTTTGAGCTTGTGTGGTCCAAGTTTATGTCTCTCCCTGAAGAGGCGAAAAGCCCCTTCCCAAACTCTCTGCCAAACTGTGCAAGAGATGAAAGAAAGGAGAATGGGCAACTTATTTTTCTTCTTCTCTCTTCCTGATATCTTCACACTATCATTTCTTTTCACTGGCCACAGTTAATGTGAATGGCTGATTTCACATAGTTTGCTACTGAACTTCAATATCAAATTGGAACATGAAAACAAAAAAACTCAGAGCTATTGAACTTCTTTTTTTTTAACTGCTTGTGGAAACAATCAGAACTATTTATTAGACTATGTTTATACATGCGCTGTCTTTTGAATGTACATATTGTTCCCAATTCTCTGCCTGAAATGTCCCTACAATAGTGAGTTATGTTCAGGTCCTGAATTTTACTTTTTACATTTTACTATTTACATTTTTCTTTTGGTCACCTAGTGTCATCATGGAAAGCTTAACTCAGCTTGTTTTTCAGCCTGGATTACATGCCTGAGTAGGAAGAAAGGACACCAGTAATATCGCATTGTGAACTTGTTACAGCTTGATCTAGGAAGAGTAAATGGGTGCTTCTTACTCTCCTCACCTAGAAGGTGGGGAACGATGCAGCTGGAGGAGGAGGAACCAGGCAGCCACCATCCCTAGTCTCAAAGCAAGCTGCTGCCTGTGGCTGTTCCCAGATATTCAGTGCAGCTCAGGAGCTGGACTCTGCCTGGGCAAATTAATTGCACCTGCCAAGATGTTCACCTGGGTCCTCATATACCAAAACACACTGGATTTTTTAACTGTGCAGCATGATCATGTTTTGTGGAACTGGTGCCTGAACACGGATCTTTGGCCATCACCAGCTGTTGAGCTTTGGGGTGTTCAGAAAGAATTAGGGAAAGAGCCACAAATTAAAAAATTGGTTCAGAGTCTTGTGATAGAAGAGATTGAAGAACACAGATGGGTCCGTGTGTGTCCACCTAGCCTAGCAGCAATGTCTACCAGGTGGGCAGAACTGAAACAAGCCCACCTCAGAGACCTTTCCTCAGTGCAGCCGTACCCACTGAGCCCGTGTGGCCAGGCGAGGAACCAGCTTCCCACCTGTCGGTGTGGAGTTAGGATCTGGTTTTGCTGTACTCCATCCCAACCGGCTGGGGCCTCGCAAGGTCCAGGCCAGCAGCTCCACAGCAGTATCTTTCTTGCTAAAGCCTGGCCTCATCAGCAAGCAGCTCCACCCCAGCCTCCATGCAGCGCACTAACGGGAACAGCAAACTGGGCTTTTTCAGATACCAGCTGTTACCCTGGCATCGCTGCCTCCCTCTGTGCATGCCTTTGTCATTCCCTGAATCTCTGCCCGCTGCACAACTCTTGGAATCAGTTAAAATGACTTTCGGGATGTTTTCCTCTTGCCTTAAAGGACTCATCTGCTTTGTTTTCCCCTCTGTCACAGCAGAACATAGAAAAAAGTCTGCATGGGAAATGTGAAAAATGGTTTCTATGTAAATCAGAGGTAATGTCAGCCAAATTAATTTGTTAATTTAATGTCTAAAACCCATTTCGTATTCCCCATTTACAAATTTATATTCTTTCTTATGGGAATATATTTTCTCCATCTTCAATCCACTTTTTAAATGCTCCCACCATTTTTCACCATTCCACAAAGCAGGTTCATTTACAAATGATGCTTATCAATCACAAGAGAAATCACACCTTTTATTAATTTTTATGAAATTGAAGTCCTATCCCTTTTCTGGGAAGATTAATTAGTATCTTCCCAAAAATTCCATTCAATTCAAGGATCAGGCTCCATGAGAAAGATCATACGAATACTGTCAGAGGAGTAAAATTATTAGCCACAATGCTTCAGGTGAGGAAAAAACAGTTTCAGTCTATGGAGTGATGTGGGACAAGTATAAACCTAGATTTGCATTTTGTCATGTTAAAAAAACCTTACAAATACATACTTTTATAATACCATAGAAAAAATAACTTTGTTTAAAATTCTGTCATGCAAAAGAGTTACAATTTAGGTGAGTTATTAAGAACCCCATAAAACAGACCTTCTATTAAAAGGATTGTCCATCCTCATGGACAAAAAAGTCTTACCGACATTTTAAATTCAGGAAATACTTATTTTTATCAGTTTGCCCACACAAATAGTGAAGAAATTTTCCAGGATAAAAGTCACCTGGGTAATTTAAACTTTTGGGCCGACACATCTCTGTTGTTGAGCACATGTAACTTCCCTGAGATCACAGACTGATGCTAGGCACGGGTCTTCCACAGAAGAGAAAATCAAAGCTTTGAATCATACATCCAAGGGCTTCTCACTGAGAGAGAGCCGAAATAATTGTAAATAAAATTCCTAGGCATTGAATAAACACCCAGCAGTGTGGCTGCTGGCAGCAGAAGCTGGCAGGTACCTGGGCTGCCCTCCGAGCTCTGTCCCCAGCTGTGTTTACACTGTGTCTGTGACGGGGGCAATTCCAGCTGCAGCAGAGGAGGTGCAGGAGCATCCCCAAGAGGAGATGGATGAGCTGCCTCCCCCGGCAGGCAGCCCTGACCTCTGTCCGATGGAGAGGCTGTGCCTGCAACACCAAGCACCCTCTCCCTGGGCTCACTGTGGTGTTTGCCAATTATGACACCTCTGCATATTCCCAATATCCCTAGAAACACCCCGTTCTTTCTGTGAGCCACACCTTACTGCCTTACACCAGCAGGCAGAATCGGAGAGAAAACATCTCCTTGGAATTACAACACCACCTCAGACTCCTGCTTGCCTCTCCCATGGGCAGAGGCCCCCATACATCACACACATCCAAAGGACAGGAGCTATTTTAATGACACCAGATAGACTTCCATTACCTGGCTGAGAGTGTACTCTGATGCCACCACAGTGGGGAACACCCTTCCCCTACACTAACTGTCAGCAAGAAAGATGTGGTTTTCCTTAAAATAATAGAGGTCTGAAAATAAAAGGATATTGATTTAGGCTATCTTGTCAATCACAGGGAAGAGGAACAGCCCAGCAGGTATAATATAAGGGGAGTTTGTAATAAAATGTGCCTTTGTTTCTAAAGACCAGAAGATGTAGTTGGTTTTAATGTTGATTGGGCAGACTACAAGCTTCTAAAAATTTCCTCTGAGACAACATATTTTGCTGGAGACAAGCAAGACCAAGAGAACAAGTTTTCCACTAGACCAAAATAAAATGGCTCCAACGACAACTTCATTAGCACCTTCAAATGCAACAGCAGGAAGAGCTGAGCAATGTGCTAAGCAGCTGGACTGAGCTCAGCAGGCACCTGGTACCTCTTGCCTCGCGCAGGTCCCTCTGCTGCTGTTGGCACTCACTTATTGCCCAGGTTCCTGAGGACACTAAACTGGTGACATACCCGGTAGGTTTAAGATGCTGCTGACACAAAAGGTCAGCAGCCTTCCACGCTTTGGATCTTGCCACGTTCCCCCTCATTTGCAGCAGGAAGGATGCTGCCAGCCTTTGTCATGGTGCACCACATGCTGCCTCCTCCAGTTGCCCCCCAGCCCCTGCAGCCAGCGCAGGCACTCACTGCCAGCCCTGCAGCACAGGGAGGTGGCACAGGGGCCTAGGGCACAAGGCTGCACGGACAGACCCATGGCGTGAAAGACTACAGAGCCCTTATATTACACAGAGCTTCAAAGCTGCAAAAATATTACCACCCACCAAAAACCAGAAGAATAAAGGTCCTTTAATAGCCCTATATGGCTCATGCCATGAGCTCTAAGTGCTTAGTGAGGAAGTGACCTTTATGAAATTATTGTTTATGATCTCTCCGTGTCTGCCAACATAGGTACAAAGAATATTCCAATTTATTTAAAAGGTTACCTATCAAAACTGAATATGCAGTACAACTGTGTTATCGCATTGTATAACTTTTACACAGGAAATCCAATCCCTGGCATCTATGCCTTCTAGCCACTGGGGCTGGATTCCCTCCGTATCAAAACTAGAGATAAAGAAGTAATACGTAACAAAACAATGAATTCGTATTTTTTGTCGTTTTTCTAAATTGTCATCAAACCCCTTTGAAAACTTCCCAAATAATATGCAGCTTTAAATTGATCACAAATTACTCCAATAAGTAGCATTTTAACTTGCAGAATATTTGAATGAGGGACTCGAGGGGCTCAGCACCTTTGCACGAGAAGATTGTTCATGCTGAATAATTTAGTTGTCTCAATTTCAGAAACCTGTTCTGATTTCTTTTGAGCTGTATGACCCTCTTAGGGCAGCTTATGCATCATAAACAACCTCGCCCCTGCCTGCTGCTTGTTAGAGGCACTGGCTGTGCCTGCTGAGGGAGACTGACCCAGCACTGCCTTAAGTCCCTTAAGCTGACTCCCATGCCAGGTGGGGAATCACTCTCCTGCTCTAAGGGAATACCTGTGCGCTACCGTGTTCACTTCTTTGATCCCCAAGTAAAAAAGTGTCCTCAATAAACCATAAGGAACGTGCCTTTCACTCGGTAAGGAAAAAGATGAAATCAGGACACGTTTATTCCAGCAAAATAAGCGGTTAGGCTCTCATGCACAACATTGGATAAACCCACAAAATAAAAAATAAACTAGAATTTAAAAGTGTATTTCTAAACTGCAGTTATCAATAAGGTCAGCAGCAAGGCGGGATGGCAATTATGGGTCCAAACCTGGCCCAGGCTGTTCACCCTGAGCAGCACCTTTCCCTCGTTTGAGGTGGATGAGCTCACCTCCTCGGGGCTAGCCCAGGGCTTCCTGGGGGGACCTCTGTGGGCTGCCAGCAGCTTCTGCTGCTACCGTCCCTGTCCACTTCAGCTCAGGTTAGAACTGATCCTGCTGGGTCCACAGAGGGGTCAGGGATCCTTTCTTCCTCTCTTTTTTTCTGGAAATATAGATGTATAAGTGCCAAACAGGACATGTCCCATCCTCCCACCTTGGCCACTGGGAGGAATTTCTTCCCCTGCTATGGAAGATCTGCTGAGATGTAATTTCTATTGTATGCCTTAGTAAAAATATTCCTTTCGGCTTCAGGTCTTCCTGCAAGTCACAACACTCTTAAGACTAAGCTTAAACTTGATACACCATGAGAACTGTTTTATACAAACATCTTGTTAGAGTTAGGGCTTCTTACTTGAAGTTAGCTTCTAGCTGAAATCACACATCACATTTTGGAGTTCCAAGGGCAGTCATTGCATGTACATTAATTTTCCTAGGTTACCCTAAACTATCAGCCATTCCATTCTATCATGGATTCTCTGTCTTAAATGGTTTAAAAAACCCAAAACCCAGCCACTTTCTTAAAGGCATTTTGCTTGGACATAGGTGCTGAACTTGTCAGTGACAATGTCCTTACAGCACAAATGAGGAGAAATTGGCCTCTAAAATTCAATTTATGCCAAAGTACAATCTTCAATGCACTAAAGAAATTAAAAGTTCCTCAAATAGAAATTTGAAATCTGCACAGTTTCTTCTTTTCTTATATCTTCTAATTTGTTTCTGCTTCTTGATGAATATTGCAATTCACAAGGTAAAGGTTCTCCAAGGCGCTCTATCCAGCTCAAACTTTCCTGAAGTCCTTCAGGTACAAAGACTCATGGACTAAATTGCAAATACCAGGCAACACGATGTGAAATCCAAATCTCACAATTAAATATGTCGCTAAAATTTATGTTCTGCAAGTATCTGAAAAGTCTAATTGAAAATTTGCTTTTGCAAATATTCATGAAAGATAATTTCAAGTGCTTATATGCTCATAGAGAGCAAATTCTCAAAGAGTCATAGACATGATCAATTTGGAGTTAATTTCTGAATTTAAATGAATATTCATAGGCATTTTTAACTATTCCTTTAACTTCAATACAGATTCATCAGCACTCATTTGCACCTAGTTTTTATTAGTGCAAATCAGATTAAAAACATTGAAATCAAAAGTTAGGCATGCCTGAAAAATACTTAAAGAAGAACAGAATTAAGCCATCCTTTCTTATCTTCAAAATGGAATAAATCTAGCTTCCTTTTTTATTAAAATTTGAGAATAATTTATGATCTTTTGAAGTTATTGTTCTGCTGTCAGATAAAGCTATTTATATGCTTTGATACTAAACATTCCTTTACATAATGGTGTCTCTTCCTCCCAATCCCTTAAAAATTACTCATCTGCAATACCTTTTTTTTCCCATTCCCTTGGATTCAGTTTAAATGAAGTTTATAAAGTGCTCATAAAATGATCTATTTCAGTCTAGTTTCAAATGCTACAAAGTTTAGTATTAAAAATTCTTTCACTTACAAAAATTTGACTTAAAAAGGAAGAAAATATTTTAGATAATAAATTAACATAGTTGCAGTTCAACAAGTTATTGAAACATTTTCCTAAAGAGCAGCAATAATCACACTTAGTCAGTTAGATTACTTATATGCTTCAAGTTCTCATGTGACTGAAGAACTCGTGGAATATGATAATACAGTAAAATCACGTTATTTAGAAAAGCTTTAGTCCTGGAATTTTCTTTTCTTTACATCTTGTGAATTATTATTTCTCAATTTAAAGCTGAACTCAGCAGTTCCTCCTTTTATTTGACTCCAAATTTAGCTGGAAACTCTGGGATGACACCTGAAGCTGCTTAGAAAGATGGAACCGTATCAAAGGTCATAGTTTCAAAGATATTCTAGGTGATTCAGAATTATAAAGGTCTATTGACCTACAGGACTCAAAATGTCTTAGTCACTTCTAAAAAGAATGTACACCTGGGACTATTTGTCTCTTTTGACTCTCTTCCTAACGTTATTTCGTCAGTGATGAGCAATGACATACATTGAGTTACATCACAAAAGCTAACAAAGATAATTACCTTAGAGCTAATCAAGTTTGTACACTCTGATGTCAAACATAAGCCTTTTCAAAAAGCCACTGATGAACCTGATGCTCATCATTCTTGAAGAATAACCAATCCATTCTTCATCCCTTCCTCTGGGAGGATCAACTGATGTAGAATAATGTCTCCTAAGAATATATCCTCCAACATCACAGACTTCCTAGAGGTTACAAATGCAATATTCACAGTTGTTGTTTGTGTTTATATGGAGCTATTTGTTTCTTGACAACAGAATTTTCTTAAAAGTATTGGCAACAAATGAGAAAGCTAAAAAATCCAAAATTAAGAAGAGAGCCTCCCCCCCCCCTTTTTTTTTTTTTGAACCATTTTTCTTAGATTATCCTAACAAACATCTAAAATCAATATTTTTCTCCCTACTTATTTTTTCCACTACCCAGCTTCTGGGCATATTTTATACAAGGCAAAATGAAAGCTTGGCTTTGAAGTCACAGAAAACTCACTGGCCAAGTGCATCAGCAATTCACGGAAACACACATGAAGGCACAGAGCAGAGAATTGGTACAGATCAGAGAAACTACACAAGCCACTGTATCAGTTCAGCTTCATTTATTAAAAGGAATTGACAAGATACTCTGTATTGGAGCCTCTGGTATATTACTTACAGAACAGCAGGTCAAACTTTATGAGAAATTTCTGTAGCTGCCTTTTGCGGATGCAAAGGTCTTTACCGCAGGTGGATCATTTAACTCCCCTGAAATAAGACACTTTAGTTCCATCCAGCATGATTGCTCTTTGTCTTTATTTCTTAGATCATACTCATTCTTGTTGCAATAATCATTACCTACAATTCCGGAAATACAATTGAAACATGGCATTTCCTTAAATCCCTTTCTATCATTAGAATACTGAGACATGCATATACCTCCTATGCTAATTGATTAGCCAAGATAAGTCTTAGCGGAGGAAACTGGTTTAACATAGGTTTTATTTCAGACTGCAAAATTCTGAATTTTTTCCCATTCAGTACAAATAATTTTTATCCTTGTCCTCTTTGCTTCCTTATTCACCCCACAGTCATTTACTCAACTATGGGGTTGTGAAGATTGCAGTAGCTGTTAGTCTACATGAAGAAACTGTTATATTCACACCAGATATATGATATGCAAATACACCATTGTAATTCATCTGTTTCTTTAGGCTAATTTATATTTTAATGAATTTGGTCATTGGGAATTGAAGTACTTTAGCTTCAAAAATAGAGCTTGTTGAAAACCTTTTGCTGAAATATATAATTTTCAAGCGTGTTTTCAGCCAGCTCGAATCAGTGTTGAGATCCTTTATTTAGTGAATGAACACTTCAGTAAATAAGACAGAGATATGACTTCTATATAATAGCCCATAATTTTGTATATGAGATATAGGGATAGCAGAGAAAGCCATGCAACACTGGGTTAGACAAGCTGTTTCCCAGGTACAATGTCGTTATAGACCACGTTTTGAAAATTATTCTAAAATTACTTCACCAATATTTTGTTGCACGGGTAGCTTTTTTTTTCAGAAGAGAATTCAAATTCATTTAAAAGATGCCATCAAGATCTAATAGACAAGTTCCAGTCATAATTGGGAAACACAGTTAGGAATGGCTTACATGTCAGACAGCTGCCGGAACACTCACAAGGTGAAAGTGGTGGGTGCCCCAGCCTGGCATCACCAGAGCGGGTCTGAGGAACATCACCTCTATCAAAGCTCTCATAGATCTGAAAGAACCATAAATCGAGCACAGTCCTTACACAGCTTTTTGGTGGGAATACCCAGAAGTCACTTAAAATGAATTCAGGCATTAATGAAATTTCTTTGGGATGGGATGGAAGCCTTGGCCACTGCGGTTGTGGCACTTGATTAGGCAGTACCTTCTGAATTCACGCAGAAACTTAAAGACATTAATTTTCCCTACAGAAAACCTCCAAATCTGAATTTTACCTAGGCTGATTTTAGTCTGACACCAGCAAAAACTGGATTTTCCACTGGCAACCCTCAGCTACAGAAAATCTGAGCTTTCAAAGAAACCCCTCACACAATGGACGTTTGGAGCTCTGGTTCATTAGGTGGGGATTACTGAGCTCGCTCCTGCTGGAAAGCCTGCAGTGTCATGGTCAAGCTAGAGCCGTGCGTGGTGGCAGTTGTTGGCTCTTTAAATAGATTACTTCAGTTTGGATGGAAAGAACATGCAAATTCAAGCTCACCATCAGGAGGATGGGGACAGACACAATGAGATTAAGGGAGAGACCACTAACAAACCTCACACACTGAAAACAATGGCAGTAAAATCACAATGACAGAACAATCATTTATGTCATACCCGTTTGAGAGAACATCGATTTAAAAGGTGTAATCAGATCCATTTATTGCCAGGACTAAAAAAATATGGAAACTGTGAGAAAGTGAATACAGATAGACCCTTTGCTATGTTTTAAACCAGTGGCAGCCCTTTACCCAATTAGAATGAAATCCATCTTATAAGAAAAATCTAATTAGATATGGTAAACTTATTTTATTTTAAAAGAAAGACATTGATGACTCCTAATTACACACATACATGTTCTCTAAGTAAATTAGTTATTGTCTAAGCCATTATGCCGAGCGAGTCCTTATACAACAGTGTCATCTAGTGGTCAGCGGTCAGACCAGGCTCTGCTGTGGCTGGAAGAGGGAGGTGGTCAATAAGTAGTAACACCACCGGGGTTTTTGTTTGTCTAATATATTGCACTATTTCACATAACAAAATGCTTCCTGGTTTATTATGTTCGTGTTAATGGCAGCCCCTTCAGCACAAGGCGTGAATGGACTGATAACCTGGAAAGCCTGTCAGCAATGGCAACTGGGGCTGCTCCAGGTGCTTTCTCCCACGTTAGCAACGACAACACGTTTACCCTCTTCCTCTGCCTCCAGATTTGTTCCCTCTAGTCTATTTGGTGCGGGTTTATTGTTCAGGTTCAGGGAAATTTTGAGTCGACTGCGTGCATTCAGCAGGAGGGCGATGCTGGCAGGTCCCTGCTGGTGCACAGCCCCCGGCTCCTCCACAGCCTCACCTCACCCACACCAAGTGGGGAGCAGAAACCCCCGGCCACCCCCCGCATGACTGAAGCAATTCAGACCAAATCATCCATTCAGGTCTGCAGTCCTATTGTAATCCAGAAAGCTTGCTAATTCTGCTCTTCCTATCAGCCAGCTAACTGCCCTGGGTCAGAGCACGGCGAGGCTGTGCTGCCTCCGATTGCGTGACTGCAGACAAAACACCCAGTGGAATAAATAATTACATTTTACAGACCTGCATCCTGGAAGCATTTGTAATTAATGGGAAACAGAAAAAAAATGATGTGATGACAACATGCCTAAAAGAGATGCATCACTATGGCCCTGAATAACCTGCCATCAGCTGAGCCCTTTATCTACCAGTAAATCTCATTTTATGAAAAAGAAAACCGTTATACTCTAGGACTATCTGGAAGTTCTCTATAACATTGTGAGTGTACAGTCTTGACAGAGACACCTACTGCAGGCTTTGGTGAAAGCCATGCTTTCTATGGTATATGCCTCTGAGATCCAATACTGATCAAAATGGTCAGACATGCAAACCCAGACAGTATTTCTCAGCTCCCCTCTGTAGCAGTCTAATCTTCTTCACAGAAAAGCCTTGGGGCCTGATACCAGCAATCTTGACAAATTAGACATCACAAAATTGTCAGATTGGCAATCTGTGATCTTTGAGATAACCAAATAAAATTCAGATTCCACCTCAATTCACAGCAAGGCAGTACTGTTTCCAAGAGTCTACTAATTCAAATGTATTCCTAGAAGACTTGGGCCCTTATTTCTTGATAAATAAATATCATAATTGGGATCATTAAAACACTGAATTTGGAAGGTCTTTTTGAGAGAGAGAGAGAGAGAGAGAAAGAGGGAGAGAGAAAGAGGGAGAGAGAAAAAAAAGAGAATCTTGTTGAAATCTGCTTCTTTGTGAAGTTTTTGAGGGCAGGTAATAAATCGAGGGCTGCAATTCATGCACCAAGCCTGATCTGTAGCCACTATGGGGTTGTCCCTATTCCCTGCTGCTGCATCCCACTTACCCAGCTTTTCCTCTCCATCCAGCACTCCTGAGAAGAGCTGCACTAAGTCAGCATTCTTCGACTGGATTGTTCCAGTGATCAATAGAGAAAGGACAATGATTTATTTATAAAGCAGCAATGCAGCACTGCAAGAATTAGTTCTCTTCTTGAAATGTTTCCCATTTTATGCATTTCCTACGTGAAAGAATGCACAATAAACTTAAGCATGAATTGCAGCGCAAACAACATTTTAACTTTACCACTTCATTTTTTTTCCTCTTTTGTAAGTATTGTGTGGGTTTTTTTTATTTAAAGCTTGTTGTATATTGATTCAGCAAGGAATAGGTAATAGCGATATCCATTTTCTCACAGTGAGATGTATTGGTAGAAAAACGATTTTATAACTAGAAAAAAAAATGACTGATCTATTGGCTATTATCAGCTATTCTGATTATATTATACATAGATGATATAGGTGATATATATAAATAGCATAGGCAAGTTTTGTATTTTAGATATGCTTCAAATAACATGGTCAGTATTGTTAAAAGCAAAAGGTTCACATCAGCAGCATAATATACTAGCAATCGATATTTTGCATAGGAAATGGGATATATGTCTCCGAGTTCCTTATTATGTTGATTATTACATTTGGGAGAAATAATATCCAGTATTATTATGGCAGATTGAGAAATAAAAATGTATCTGAATCTGCAAAAAATGCAGCTCATAACAATCTGGGCAGACACTCAGTGTTTCACAAAAAGTAAATGGGATAGGAAGTATGGTTTACATCTTCAAAAACAGATCTTTTTCCCCTCCTTTTGGGTTGCATGTTTCTTCATAATCATCATTTTGCAATATAATGTCAGAATGAAGCACAAAAGGGAAATTTTTTCCAACAATTGGAATTGCCATGGCAACACCCCAGATCTCAGATAAAGTTTGGTCCTGTACCGATAGTCGCATTAGCATTTGTTTTTGTGCAAAGCGCAATACTGCATGTGGAAAGCACTTTGGTTTCTCTAGTTAAGTATCAGGAGGTGTAATTTGATTATTTCAGAAACATGAACTGTAAGATTTCAACAGGAGATAGAAAGCTTCATCTTTACCATCACATATTTTTGAAATTACACTAATCACCAAAAGAAAATTAGGTACAGCTATCAATATTAAGAGCAGTTGTTTACATCTCTAGTCTCAATTATGCTGAATTTGAATAACTGTCCAGTGCCCCTTTTCCAGTAGCTCTTAACTTTCTAAAACATGTTAAGCTTCAGTCTTTGTATTCACATATATATATAAAAAGAAACAGATGAAATTAAGTGATGCCTTTAAGCTACTAAAGAATCAAAGGAGACTGTTTTTCCTAGACATCTTTATAAGGTTAATTTCCTTACACTAATTCAAAGAATCAGATGAAGACAGACATTTCTTTTCTGACACTCCAAAATCCTATTCAAACTATAAGGAAATTAAAATCCTTTAAATTACAAATATTCTAATCTGGCAAATCTACACATCTATAGAGCATATACACGGAAATGTATTTAGGATGTGTTTGGGAGGTTTTTATCCTGTAACACTACTCTGTAGGCTTGTAGAACAACCTACCAGAAATAAAATATAAAGGAAAAATACATGAACATTCGAGCTGATACCCTATTCCTCCCCAAGCAGAAAACAAAACCAGAATATACTTTCTGTCAAAGCAGAACACAGTTCAAATTTCAATTACTGTTTTTCTCAAACAGTGCAGAGACAAAGGTTTTGTTTTTCAAAAAAAAAAAAAACCCAACAAACCAACATGCTGGAAATATCTATAAGATAACCATAATTGTTCCCAAATAAATTGGCTAACAAATAGACAGAGCGCCAAAGTACTCACTAGGAATTTTTATAGTTCTGATGACAAAATAAATAGCACAGAATGCAAGACGAGTCTGAAATTCTTTCACCAACATAAGAAATTTCAAAAAGATCCAATTATGCACCACTGGACAAATATCATGAACTGTACAAACAAAGCAATACAAGTATGTGGTCTTGGTATACTCAAACAGGGACCATATACTCTGTAATAAATGCAGTGAAGAATATAATACGTGTCCATCTGGAGAGTGAGCAACTTAAACACAAGACCTGTGTTTCCTTTCTCTTTAAGGTACAGATGGCTAAATAGCATCAGCTAGGAAAGGATCTTCCAGAAACCTGACATTAAACAAGGCAGTCATGGCTGCCACTAGAGAGATGTTAAATTCTGACATTTTATAAGTATATACGATCCACTTGAAATACATGCTGCCATTTGAAGTGTTACTATTTTCCTGCTCGTATTATAGATACAACTTCACGGGTCCACAATGCAAAGCTTAGCTTTGGGCAGAATAAACTAATAACCAAAACCAAAGGCACAAAAATACGAAAAGAAAAAAGCCCAGGGCCAGATACTGTTAGTTGTTGTGGGGCTCAGTTTCCAAGCACCCAGAAGAACTTTAAGTTTCTATTTAGTTGCCCCAAGAGGTGTGCATTGCTCTTTACCAAAAATCTCAATGCCTTGATACACCAGGAGACAAAAATGCTCAGAGTTAGGCAACGAGTCCTTAACCACTTTGAGATAAACAGCCTCAACATTGCAAAGCCTTTGGCAGATCAATCCTGCATGTCCCAGGTGAGGTTCTGAGAGCCCAGCAACATGTGCTGCATAAGAACCAACTTAAATGTGGTTCATTTTTAGTATTTACAGGTGAAGAGTAGGAAAGAGAAGGGAACTTCTTGCTACAATTCTTCACTGCTTAACTTTTTTCATCACCCTCTTGATTTCTGTTCTGCAGAACCGTCTGTTTACCACACAGCAATCATCATTCGGATTTACTTCTTCTATAATGCACAAATTCTAAATTAAGAGACCTTTCTTATAGAAATAGAAAAGCGTTTCTGTTAATGTACATCATCTACCACTCTCCCAAGCAAGATATTAGCTTTGTATGAGAAATAACTGGGATGTCCTTGAAGACATAGGTATACTTTGAATACACTTTTCCAGATTTCACACTGTTAGGCATGAACTATTATTCCCTGTGATGTGAGGCAATAAATAAGTTGAGCTATGAAAACTCAGTACTTTGGAGATTATAAACCAAAACTGAAAACCGAGAGGGAAGAAAAGACAGACAGCAGTGAGACTACACCACTGAGCGTCTGGGGCTTTTTATACCTTTCCTTGCTGCCCTACAAGTTCTCTAGTAGCTCCTCTTTGAAGGGGATAATATGCAGGTAGCTGTGTCACCGGTGGCTCTATCTGCAATCACGCAGTTGTGATTTTATTATGCAGTGTTGTGTTTTAATAGCCAGTTGAAAGCATTATTGAAATATCTCATTGCACATTATGATGACTCTTGTACTAGTAACTAAAGCCAGGGTCCCCAGGAAGTGCCATTTATTTCAGTGGAGCACAGCTGCACTGGAGGAAAAAGCCTGGGGCTCCGGCAGCAGCAACAGGGAAGCAGAGGGAATCAGCAGCTTCTGTCTGATTTGAAAGAGGAAACATCTCTTTGAAAGTCTTTATTTGCAAACACCTTGCACGATTACAGAGATTTCTAGAGGAGTCTCCTATTTGTTTTATTTCTGAATTATTTTTTTCTTCAGGTGTTTTGATGATTTTGTTAATCTTTTCTTTGCAAATAAATCTGTTCATTGTAAAAAAGTCTAGCAGGTTTTTTTTTAGTATCTAACATGCCCACACATGGAGGTTACACACTGAAAAACATATGCCCCTTTTCAACTTGCTCTTGTGCTCTAATGGAGAAAAAGCAGCAAGTCTTTGAGATGTCTGTCTTCCTATGCAAAAACCTTGTTTCAATTTTTTCCATTTTAGAAAAACATTACTGAAATGACAACTGGAAACAGTAGTTCCTGAAAACCTTTTCAATTATGTTTACAACAGCCACTGTAAACAGAATTATTTTTGTAGAGAATCACAAAAAGGATAAAAATAAAATTCAAGCCAATGCCAATTCCAAACCTATGACCTTTTCCTAAAAATATGGATTACATTTCTGATGACTCCAAATTGAGTGAGTAGTTTGGGCTGGGAATCTGTTCCTCGTGCAAAGTTGTGTGCTGTGATCTGTACCAGGTCACTTAATCTATATCTGTGTTTTTCTTTGTCCTTCCTTAGCTGTCTAATTTGTACAGTGAAACACCAGGACAGACTATAATACTCTGCTGCCAATACTGCACAGAGAAAAATGAGGCATATATTTTAAATACAGTATGCATTATAATACTGGCATTGGAAATGTTTTACTCTTCTATGATTCAAATAAGAACATCATAGAGGAGGTTACATATCAGACATACACGTCAGACAAACACATCAGAAGCACATTCGAGGATAAGCAAATACATGAAAAAAACCAGAAGAATCTGAGTGATAATTAAATTTCATGGGGTAAAAATCTGATAGTATGCATAGTGCACAATGGAGGGAACAGTGTACTCATTTACATTCCTCAAATGTGTACATTTTCAATGTGTACATTTTCAGTAATTAGAAAATAAATTTGGATGCTAGAGTTTCAATAATGAACAAAAATCATCAAGATGCATTTTTCTCTTGTGCAGCTTTTTTTTTTCTTTTAATCTGACATATATGTTTTTATTTCCTTTATGTAATCTCAAGAGATTGAAGTCCAAACCACCTAGCTATATCACCAGCAAAATAAGTCAAATGACATGCTCAATTTTTAGAGTCATTAGCTATCTGCAGACATCGTCTTAAACAGTGGAGTTAAAAAACCTAAAAAGACAGAATGTATCTGAGGGTAAAAAGCCTTTGTGGGTGTTGATGGAAGAAACCAGCAAGAACAGTGGATAATGGAAGATTGCTAGTGCAGGTAGTGGGCTTATCTATATGACAAATTGATGAAGAATGAGGAGGAAAACTATGTTGATTTAATGCTGGCAATTTGAAGCATAGGCTGCACAGCTGTTTCAGACAGAAATACCAAGATAAATTCAGAAGCAACCCCTGCTCTGACAGATTAATAAAATACCAGGAATTATTTGAGCTTCTTAGAGGAAGGGATCACTAAAGAGCCCTCCGAATACCCAAGATATTGCACATAAGAATAAAAGAACAGCTCATCCAGCCCTTGCCTGCCTGTTATCAAGCACATGCTTTAAACTGATAGCCCAGCTTTTCTAGTAGACATGAAAAAACACAGAAGTGAAAAAGTAAAGAATAAAGTGAACACCTACCAGTGATACAATTTTAGGAAAAAACTGTCAGTGGTAGAGCCTTCAAACAGGACACCTAAGAAAGGCTCACCTAAAATATGAAAAATATGCCATACAGGGTCTTCTGTTTCAACTTCTGCTCCTTAAACTTGTTACTAGCTAAAGGAACATTTATCCAGGTAAATGGAAAATCCAGGCTTTTTACTCTTCAAAAATAAGACAAACCAACTCTGTGTAAACATTGTCACCACTGCTTTAAACGTGCCTGTGAACGCTGAGCCCTCCGTTCTCTGATCAAATACCAAAGACCACATTTCTCTGGTTCTGCCAGGTGTTTAATATGTGGTCTGCGTGCTCACTGCTAATAACGTCAGTCAACCCAGTCATTAGAAAATATATTTTAGCATAAACAGCCAGCCATGCTTCTTGGCTGGGTTTCTGAGAGAAAGTTTGATTTACCGGCATTTTTGTCTGGTTCCAGACAATACGGCACTCTCAGAAAGGCTACACTGTGTCAGCAGCTTCCCACTGCTCCAGAACCCTCTGGAAAAATAACATGGATTAATTTACAGACCAAAAAATCAGAGCTGAGAGCCAGCTCTTTGCTGGGAGAGAATCTTGCTATGGAAGAATGTTTAGGAAGTGGTAAGACTGCAGGGTAGCAGTAAATAAAGTTTTTTTAAAAAAAAAACCAACAAAATTAAGTAGCTTTGATATATCCTCCCCTCCTCCCTCAAAAGAAGGGAATACTTCTTTGGATACTTCAGTGTGATGGCTCACTAATGAATTATTCACGGAAAGGTAGGACTTGCTTTCTTTCCCGGGGGTTACAGCAATGTCAAGTGAAAACATGTCAGTCTGCCAAGAAATACCAATGGTGTGGAATAATTCTACAGGAGATGACACAATCACCCCTCTAATGATATAAACTCTTTTGATGGGTGTATCTGAACTGCATTCCTACAAAGGATGCCTGGCATTACCATAATTTGATATTTTGGGAAAACTTGAAGATTAAACAAGCTCCTCTGAGCAACTTCTAAAGCCAAGTTTTATTTTTAAATTATCAGCATTGCCTAAGCTTATTATTCATTGCGCAGTCCTTGTCCAGCACTACTTTAAACAGGATAAGTACTCAAGGCACTAATTTCAATACAAAAATGACCTGTGTTGTAAAAAATGCCCAACACCTCATCTTCTTAGTTCTGGGAAGAACTGCTCAAATCTCAGTCCAACAGGTGGGGAAGAGCATAGGCTGTAAACTGTAAGTCATTTGCTCTCCAATATAGGTTTAGCCTATTTTTCCTCACAGTCCCTTCAGATGTAGTACAGAAAATGTGGTACTTAGGATGCTTTTTGTCTGGATCTAGTGGTCAAAAAGGCAATTCTTTTATATAGAGAGCCTATTGAGAAAGGTCTGTTGTGGTTTTTCACTTCATTCACAACACCATTGCTTAAATACAACTTAGAAATACATTAATTTTTCCTAAAAAAATTGCAATTTACATCTTAATTTATACTTAGTGCTAATAAGAGGTCTAAAGCACTTAACCTTCTTGTACAAAAGTTGCAATTCATCTAGTGGACATGACTCTTGTGGGAAAAGCTTTGTAGACTTAAGCGCATTCTTCACAATCTCTCTCTCTCATCCTCAAGAAGAAATTTAGGATCATTTCACAGAGTTAGGTGAATTTATAAGCCAGTTGGAGGAGAGTCTCACAGAAACTCAATAACCTGTGTTCTGTACCTTTATTGAGTTCTGGTACTTTGTATGACAAAATTATAGCCTGGAACTAAAATCCATGTTTGTGCAAATCTTAATCTGCCCATTATGTATCAAAATTAAGCTACAGGCAAGAAATTAAGATGAAATACTAGTCTGACCCATGCTCAGACACATTAAAAAAGATGTCCAATATTAGCTAAATATATGATTTGTTCAGGAGAAGCATTTTAGCCCACAGGTGGGGTAAACTGGCCCCTAAGAATGCCTAGTCCCTGATGAGGGTAAGTGTGTGTCCATTGCCCACAGCATGCTGCCAACAGCAGCAATCCTGTGGTGGTCCAACACTTATAACCAAAGCTGGTATCAGCCAAGCATTTGCAAGAAAGATTCTTTTCAAAATTTCTTCTAAAGCTTCAAGGTCGGTCTAATGCACCTCTAACCACCTGAATCATTTTTCCTTCCCCTAATCCCCGTGTATTCGCTGTCATACAGTATCAGATATGAGAGTTCATGAGCCAGTCCTTTTCTGGTCAGGAAACTGTTGAACACCATCTTTCACAATATCAATCTGCTTGTGTTTTGCTTGTATCTCAGTTGCAATGATTTTTAAGTCCGTGGACTCATTCCTACAAGGCAACCTCCATTTCCTAACACAGTCAGCAGCAGCATTTTTAATGAAGACAGAATAAAGCATTTTCTTACTTTTAGGGTCATACATTTAATCTGCAGTGACCCCATGTTCTTCTTAGTGTTTTGTTTTGTTTTTTTGTTTGTTTTTTTTTTTGTTATGGAACTGCTTGCTTAAAGTTGAGTAATTTTATCATGTGCAAGGTCTAGCTCTGCTTGACTTTCGTTCAATTCTCCTTCACCTACTTTGCATAAATTTCTTTGCCTGTCAGTCCTTTCTGCAAACTTTTTTTTCATTCTGCTCATTTATTTTTAATTATGGGGCTATTCATCCAGTTAGATTATTTCCACAATGTTTCCTTCTTTGTTCTGGATATTGATTTAAGAACTTTAGAGTAAGAAAGTTCCAGACCTCCTCCACATTTGAGTTTCTGACCTTCTTTGGTAGATTGATTTAATCACATCCATAGAGTATTGAACTTTGAATTCCTCAGTTACATACCTATTTGTTTTACCCTTGTCATTTAATTTTATCTGAATCACATATCATACATTCTTCAGTCATCTCATCTAGAATATCTTCACTACTTAAGTGAAACCTTAAAGTTGGCCTCTTCTCAATGAAGTGAAAAAACTGTCAGTGATTACCAGCAGAAATAACCAGTATTATTAGCATTTGTTCTCCAAGCTATACTGAAGAAGTTAAATACTTCCATATGTGGGCCTGCCCACCCATATGGTCACAACTCCTGGTAGTACTTAAAGCTTTAACCACGCACAAAATGTTAAAACATAAAAGGCTTTAAAAAAAAATCCTTTTTAGTAACCAAATCCAACCCTACGATATCTTAGAGACTCACACAATTAACAGAATTTTTCTGTCATTCCCTGATTCTGAAGCACTTTTGATTCAAACAACACAGCTACACTATTGCTATTTCTTTCTTTAATATGCCTCAGAAATCAATGTGCAATTCTATCATTTTTGACTACCACGCCCTGTACCACACCTGTTTTTCCACTACATTGTTGTAATCCTTCTAACATCCCACATTTTGCTAGTCCACCTCATTATATTTGCATACAAACATTTTAATTACTCTTTCCTGAACATCATTTTTAACCTAGGTTAATCAAAATCCTTCTGCTGACTATGGCATCTAAGTATAATCCTGAAGAACTGCTCTGGCCTGTTGCTTTTCCTTCCAGCAGGGTGGGCTGCACTTCCCTTCCCAAACATCTGACCCTTTCCTCCCAGCTGGACAAAGGGCTACCCCTGCCCAGCCGTGGAGAAGCAGCAGGGAGAGGTGGCACAAGGCATCTCCCAAAGGAGCACATCCATCAGAGGAGGACTGAGAGAACAAGCCCTCACACTGCAGAAGCTGGACCAGACTGACTTACCTGACTGGCGTTAGGCAAATCATTATTTTCTCTGTGTTTCTGCTCACTGCCAACTCCATCATCATTGGAAGACACTTGAACTCACTCTTTCTGTTTACAGGAGATAGGGCAGTCCAAAAGTCTCACAGCCTTACTCCTCATTTCTTAGTTTCAGACTCATTTTACCAATTATGCCAATCTCGGTCCCCAGGGGCAGATTACCAATGCTATTTCCTTATTTTCAGACTCCTCAGTATGCAGCAGTACATGTCATTATTTTCATTATTTACCTTTTGATCAATTGTGAGATAATTTGTATCTATTTTGGTTACCTAAAAATTGGCTGATTCTTTTGTAAGTAGACATAATTTTGTTTTAAAGCTATTAGCAATTCAGGCCGTACTTTTCCTGGAGACTCACTCCTTCAGCTTCTGTACTGACATCTACATTACTTGCTTTTTTGTACTATAAAAAAATAATAATGAGAAAAAATGCTTTATTAACTAGATTATACTTTTAAATATGGTGAGTAACCAGAGGATAGTCAAACTTTTTTTCTTCTGGGTTTAAGTCAATAGCTATGATTTTTGCTTTTACTGTTTCCTTTTGCCTCCTTTGTTCACTCCTATCAAGCATGTATTTGCACACGGTGTGCATGTAAAGTTAAGGATACAGTTAAAAGGCACACACACATCAGCAGCACATTTTAATGGGACCCATAGTCCAATTTCTTTGTTGCCTTGTGAATAATTTGCATTGGTTCTGCTAGGGCCCAGGAATCATGAATCTTCTTCAAGAATGCTCCTAAAAACCCTAAAAGGCACATAGGTATCAAAGGTGATTTGCTCCAACCTACCCAATAACTCTTACCAAGCAGAGAGGACAGCTGAATGTAAGAACGGCCTTTTCACACTCCAGCACTATGTCCAAAATACTTGTCTTGCCTTACCAGCACAGGGCTTCAGGCAGAAACCATACAGCTTATTGTGAATTTTATTAGAGATTATTGGCAGAGTGGGAACAAAATCAAAGTCTCCCACATTATATTATTCCTCCTGGCAGCATGAATGGCTTTCTGAAACAGAGATGCAAATTCACATGAAGGCACTGCTAAGCTATCTCAACCTGCTAAAGAGCTGAAATAATTCTCAGCTGATTCAAAAACATGAGTTCACCACTGAGACCCTTTCCCCTACACTCAGCCATCGGATCCAGCATCAACAGAGCTGGCCTGTCTCTGAGGCAGTCTAAGAGAGGCTAGAATGGTTAAACTGGAGTTTCTTCTTGAGCAAACACAAAGGTTTTCTCAGAGGTGGTGTATATGGAAAATGAACCCTTTCCACTGGTTGTTTTCTGTTCATTGCTGTTTTCCTCGTGTATATCACACAATAACAAGAAAAACACTGATCTGAAATTCTAGCCTGTTTCATTAGTTTCATATACAGTTCAAAAATGTGAGCAATTTGTGAGCATAATTCATTAAGTCAATTTAAAGAGGAATTCTTACAGATCAACTACTGCAGGATAGATGGACACAGGCTGGAAAATGCACTCTAGCAGACTGATGTCTTAAGGGATATGCCACAGAAATACCCCCATATTATTCTGTTAAGTTCAATAAAGCTAAAAATAGCATGCAGCTTTGCTTTACAGGTAAGGAAAGCACAGCAATACATTTAAACTGAACTCCCTGATTTCCAAACTTTTTCACAGTATGGAGTAGGCCAAGTGTAAATACTGCACTACACACCTCTTAAGTTCTTCTAGGTTCCTTCCATTTTGTTAAGTCTACAGCATCCTTGTAGTAGTTGCTTATCAGAAAGATGAATATTTAAGCTTTCATCTCATATGACAGGGATTTAATTCTTAGCAGCTGGGGAGGTACACCTACTCTTCCCTGCAGTTTCATCTTGCCTAACAACTTTTATTTTTCTCTCAGTGGAAAACAAGTGCCAGTGCTGCCTAACTACAGACCTCATTGTAAATCACCAGAATATAGCATTTCAATGCTACAGTGCATCCACAAACCTCATTTTAAACACAAGTTCTCTTGCAAATCCATTGGGTCAACATCTTAAGTGCTCTACTATCACACCATCTCCAAGTGCAGAATCAGTTCAATAGAATAGGGACCATTAATCCCATTGTTTCCCCTCTAAGATACAGACCAATCAGGTCTTTGTCATTTTCTCACAAGACAAAACAAACCTACTAATAATTGTTAAATAAGAGAAAACTGCAGGAAGCATATGACTGCTTGTGCTGCTACTGTAAATCACATCTGTTGGAAGACTCCCTTCTCTCTCTGATCTAGAGCTCATACAGCTGCAGGCTGACCGGACTGCCTGAAGTCACTGTTTGTCTTAGATTATATAAAGTCTTGAAATTTAAATTGCTTCCTCAGCTATTCTTTTCTAGAATTTGGTAATGGTTCTTCTCGGTATTTGGGGACAAATACTTCTCATTTTGAAGACAAGGACTCTCCAAAATGGTACACAGTGCACACACACCAACACTTGCTAAGAGGAAATAAAATGAAAATAAAAAATTAAATTCCTTCTTTGGGCTACAAAATTAATCAAGTCTACTCTCCTGTGCACTTGTGCTGCTCCTCTCACATGTTCTCTATATAGCATTCCCACCATATATCTTCTATGCCTTAGCTGATCCTAAGCAAGACATGCAGAGGTGAGAGAGCAGGCAAGAGCTGGTCCATTGCATTTCATCTGTTCTGAGCACAGAGGAACAAATACTCTCTGGCACTTTGCTATAAACTAGAAGCAGCTGATGTTTTTAAAGCATAAAGATATTTGGGGGGGGGGGGGGGGGGGGGGGGTGTGTGTGTGCAAATATAAGGGGATAATACTAGAACAGCTGTCTACTATACTATCAGTTTCATAGGTATGTATGACATCAGGAAAATTTTGAGGTTCCCCAAGAAGTTTTGCTCAAGTAAGGGGTAAAAGATCAAGTCAAGATGTAAAATACATTCTATCAATCTATCTCAGCTCTTTTGGGGGTTTAGGCTCTCTTTTAATGGTGTATAAACTATTCTGAGCTATTTAGCAACTTTATAGCAGATATTGCAAGAATAATAATCTTCTGGTAGACCAACTGCCAAGTTTTCACACAAGGGTTTTTCCACATATTAATATTTGATAAGGAAACTATCCTAAAATGTTGTAAACACAGCTGTTTCCATTCTAGGATTGATTTCTTCTATGTCAGGCAAGCTCAGTGCTCACAAATTACCCTAGTATTACTCCTTTGTATTTTTTCACTTATTCATAAGACTGCTTCTCTGTCAAATCATATCGTCTGATAACATACATTGTTCTTTTGGTCACTTCTGAGTCTTACCAGTTTCCAGATTTTTAGAATAATCTCCACTATTAATTGTCATGCAACATTTGCTTCCAAGGACTTAACAACAGCTCTTCACAACCAAGAGGAGCCTTTGCCTGATAGGTTGTGGAAAAAATCAGTTACACTCTGTGTAAATGGCAAGAAAGGTATCCATGAAGTAAATTCAGAATTTACACCTGAAGACACTACAGTTATCCTGTCAGGCTGTGTGGATTTCCTTCCAGCTCTGGCAGACTGTAATTGTTTACTTAACCTGGATATTGATTGTAGTTAGATTGCTGGCTCTCTTCCTTCGGCTGCAATTCTCATTTTGGCAGTTTCACATACATCACTTAAAATTCCTCTCTGCAGCCATGTTGTTCACATTCTTTCCTCTAAGTCATAATCTACTATCCATGACCATACTTTTATTTCTGCATTATGATGTGGGGTTTATTTTATATCTTTTCTGATCTCTGTAGAACAAAAAAGGGCAGTTTTTAGCAAGAATTACCATGAACCACTGTCCTTTACCATTTGTATTGTACAGAGTTTTATGGAAGAAAAGAGCTCAGTGACACAAGATAGAAGTGAGAGATTCTGTGGCAGGTAGCTGTATAATGACTTTTCCACAGGTTTTATGAATGACTATATACATATAATTTTCTATCAATAAATGTTAAAGTGTTAATTAAAGTCCTATGTAGATCCCAATTTTATGTCAATAGTTCAGGTGTGAATTTGAGGACTAAAAAACCTTTCACATACAAAACAAAACTATTCAAATCATCATGAACACCAAGGGTTAATTCAACCATAGTGTGCCTCCTGGACTGGTTTAAGCAGGCTCACCTACCTGACAGCTCCCTTTAGTCAAGTTTTTTAGGGTCCCTGAAAGCCTATGTGAAAAATAAAAGTTTGCTAAATCCTTATAAAGCAATTCTGCAAAGGCTAGTAATCTTTGAAACAATGTCAAGCCCTGTGCCTAAAATGTCAAATAATCACAGGTTTGCACAGTATTTTCAGAGCCTGTTCATTACACTGCAACGTCTGAAATAGAGTATTCAACTTAAATGGGTTGTAAACAGACATCTGTAAATGAGTAACATTTGTATCAGTCACTGTCATTTCTTTCCAGTTATTTAACAGACAGAACCATACCTGATCGTTGATAAACAGCCTAACTCAAGTCCAGTATTAGTCTGTTTCCTTCACCTAAAGTTCAGAGTTCCCAAACTAGGCATCAGGAAAAATAAAAATAGAAAGAACTCAGATTCAAATATCAAATTAATTCAGTAAGCCTTTAAAGGTATGTTAAATATTAATATATTCATTGCATACCTTTGGACTAGGAGATAATCTAATATTTCATGCCATCAAGTACAGATTGCTAAATAGTCATCAAAAAACAAGAATAGCAGCAATTATTTGGAAACAGAAAACCATTCCTTCAGCAGAAGGGACAATGCTAGATTAGAACAGATGGACTCTATCTGACAACAGTGCAAAGTACTACACAAAAAAATAATCAATGCTTTCATATCCAATGAAGCTTGGCAACTGTTTTTAGATATTGTAAAAATTATGAAACCAAATAACGCTTCACCGGGAATATTTTCACATCTAAAATTTGGCAGAGTCACATAACTTAAAAGGATAGCAAGTCTCTAGATATCGATCAGGGCTTTGTACATCTACAATGTCATAAAAATGATCTGCAGCTATAAAAGACATAACATGATTATGAGCACACTACATTGCAATATCCTTTGGGCCGTCAGAAAGCAAAGGCATAGTCTCTGAAAAAAAACTAAGCTTGAAGGATATCCACTGTGACAAATAAATCACTTTACAATATAATATTTACAATTAAAGCACCTTCAAAACTTAAACAAAAATAACAGAGGAGCTTAACAATCAAAGTTACCTTTCCATATAAACACAGTGGGAAGCTGAAAAACTAAGCAGCTCACAATTCTCTGTCAGCTTTAATGCTCCCACTACTTTGCTAGTTCAGGAAGGGAACACAAAGAGTTAACCTTATTTTGAGCCATTATATGGAGCTTACTATAACGCTTGCTCTAATAAATGGTATGATATGAAGGTCAGCCCTTAATTCACCATCAAAATATCTTCTGCCTGTAAACATAATGACTCCTCCTTATACACTACACAACCCTGACAAGAATGCTACTCGACAACGCATTTCAGACCTAGAAAAATGTTCTCATTTGCGTCAAGGTGCCGAATGTCAGCAGATTCACTAATATGCTTATTATTTGCACTGCTGTGGTGGAACAGAGTAAAACACCGTGAGCCCTCCATACCCTGCTCCTGCCTGGCTAGGGAGACGGTGAAATAAAACAAGATTTAATCCTGTCCATATTGCTGTGCAGTTGGTGAAACCCGACAAGTCAACATTAAGTATTCAAAGTGGTATTGTGGCCTAAAGGGATCACATGCAGCCTGCACATGAGAGCGAAGGAATAGCTTGGTTCTGCTTCGGTGTTTGTAAATTTAATTTGTTCAAGAAAAAGCAAGTCTGGAAGGGATTACTAGCCAGGATCAACACTCTTACCAAATAAAAAGGGAAAGCGCAAGTAGGAATAATGTCGACATTTTTGTAACACAAAATAGCTTTTTGGGCTTAAGTGAATAAATAAAAGTTGGGGGCAATTGCAGCTCAGCCCTGACATGTGAATACTCAACTCAGTCTCCCTGAGTAGGAGGGCCTAGAAAAGTTGAGTATTTCATGAAGATCGTATAGGCATTTAGAAAACACCGTATTTAACAAAATGTTAAAATTTATTTAGCAAAATAATGTTAAGTATTGTCTCAGTATGATAGCTATTTCTTTAAATAAGCAGGGCAATAATATTCGAGGCATAACAACGTTTTACACACCAACTCTTCTCTAAATTATTGCCAAGATCTAATTCCACAGGTTCAGGGAAGAATACCTTACATGTGTAAACCCCAGGCACTCAGCAAAGGCAGAGCCTGCCAGCATAAATGTGCATATACACACACTGAAATGAAGAATAACCAAGATCTACAGCAATGACCTTCTGAAACAACAGTAGAAGAGAAACCTGTAAATCCCCTCTGGTAAGCACAGCTCTGTATTTATGCTACCCCCAATATCTCTGAACAGCACAATTATTGAACTGTTTATAGTCATCTCCAGTCCCACAGCAGAAAACGAGCAACAAATTCTTGAGTCTGTAAAAAGCTCTTTTTCCTAAATATGCAGCGGGAGAGGTGCTGGCAATCCCACTGGCACTCAGCATGTGAGGAAGATGCCCTGAGATTACGTTTACTCCCTGGGCCCTTTCAACAGAGATTAGGGACAACCAGGGTAGAAGGTGGGGAGGGCAGGTGAAAGTGATGGCAAAATGGTCTCCTATTTTATTTTAGCACAAGTCCTTGTGATGATTAAAACTACAAATAACTGTTAAATGTAATGCATGTTTTCCTAGAGGGAAGGACAATGACTACCTTTTCCTCGCAGATTGGTACTTCAAATATAAAGCACGGAAAGATAAGTACTGCCAGCGAGGAATCTAAAAATATGTCTTGTTAAGCTTGATTAATGAGCTAATAAAAAGCTATAATAAGAAAACCAATTAAAGCATCTTGTGAGATTTCTCTCAAACAGAAATAAAGAACCCAAGAGAAAGGTAAAACTTTGAAAAATTAGTGTGATCCAGATGACAGCCTTAGTATTCAAGCCTACAGTACACCAGTTTTATATTTTCTTTGACTGGCTGTCTTTTATTTATCATCTCTGATATGTGCTGTCAGGAATTCTGATCCTTGACGACTTCTTTTCTTTTGTTATTGCTTCACAAGTATAACATCTGAATTTAAATACAGACATACTAAAAACTCAGACATTATATTGGTTGTAGCTACTCTATTCAGAAAACCTGTAGGCCTCTGGCACAATGTGTGGTACTTGGAAACACAAAGTAAAGGCAAAACCAGAGGAAACAGAACTCATCTATCACCTGTATAAAGTCAGAAAACAAACTCACTACACTTGTCTTACCATTAATGTACAAAGGACAGAGCAGAAAATGTATATTCTGACGTTGACTTTTCATCAGTATCTGATACCCGAGTGTCACAGAATCAGTTGGGATAGAGTTAACTTTCTTACTAGCAGCTGGTACGGTGCTGTGCTTTGGATTGGGGATGGAGAATAGAGTCAATAGCACCCTGGTGGTTTTGGCTGTTGTTAAACTCTCAAGGCTTTTTCTACTCCTCACACCACACTGCCAGCGAGCAGGCTGCAGGGGCACAAGAAGTTGGGAGGGGACACAGTCGGGACAGCTGACCCCAACTCACCAAAGGGATATTCCATATCGTGTGGTGTCACGCTCCGTTCATAAAGCTGGTGGAAAAAGAAGAAAGAGGGGGTGTTTTGTATTCCCAGGTAACCAGTACATGTGATGGAGCCCTGCTCTCCTGGAGACAGCTGAACACCTGCCTGCTGATGGGAAGCAGCAAATGAATTTCTTGTTTTGCTTTGCTTGCATGTGTATTGCTCTACCTATTAAACTGTCCATCTCAACCCATGAGTTTTCACTTTTCCATTTCTCTCCTCATCCCAGCTTGGGGAAACAAGTGAGTGGCTGCGTGGTCCAAGTTGCTGGCTGGGGCTAAACTGTGACACCGAGGGTAACCAGAGGATACAGGAGCAGTAAGAACACTGGAAAAGAACTGTAAAAAACGCAGAGGTGGGAAAAGCCACAGAGTTGGTGCTTGATGAGAAGCACCTGCACCACAAGGAAGCCCAGCCTGCACCTTGCAGAGCCTGGTGGCAAGCAACACCTGGAGAAGTGCTGGTGGCAGCCTGAGAGGAAGGTAGTGCACCGAGAAACCTGAGGTTCCTCAGAGGCACAGAGCTGGGGGACAGCAAACAACAGCAGGGCAGGGACAGTCTACACAGGGGTCAGAAATAAAAGAAGCCTGAGGATCTTGTACCAGGGCCAGTTGTTATTTTAAAATTACAGAAAGTGCTTATTTTAACTTACTGAAACACACCCTGCCACCAGCGAGTATCCGAGTACCCAGGAAAGGTGCATCCCATCTCCCTCTGGTGGCTGGTCCTCAGAAAAAAGCAACCTGCAATGGCAAACGCTTGCCTGTTAGCCAGAACGTGTGGGATCACGTCTGTGTAAAGGCCCACCATCCCCAACCCGCAGTTCCCTCTGAATCTTAGGTGTTTGTTGTGTTGGTTTTTTTTTTTTTTAAACAAACATGAAAACGTCTTAGTTTATATTCCCTAGTTACACAGACATGTTCTTTTTCTCTTTGCACAGTTCAGTGAAAATTTAGTGTTTATTTTTATCTCTTTCTTTCAAGCTGTGGCTCAAGACTTCACTGAAAAGCACGAAATACAAAATGAACTTCTTCATCACCGTCCAGGGGTGTTTCCAAAACACTTTCATTTGCTCGTGGGGTTTGCCTTTCCTAATTTGACAGCAAAGGAACCAAGGTACACAAAGATTACCTTGTATCTGCCCAAGCACCTTTCCAGGGCTCTAGAAGCCCATGTTAACAACAAAGTTCCCGTGGACTTCAGATGGAACCTGCAAGGACGCGCCAGGGTGGGAACGGGGGGGAGATGCCCAGCGCTGCAGCGGGGAAGCCCCCCTGCCTTGCCCTGCCCGCTCGGTCCCACACGTCCCCAGCTCCTGCAACGCTCACCGCTTCCGATCCGACACCGGCCACTCCAAAATACCTCAATTCTGACGCTTTTATTTTCTGCGGCTCTACTAATTTTCAGTGTTTGGTGTCCCTCTCCCGGCTCCTTTTCGGCTCTAACGCGGCGCCGATTCGTCCTCACAAGTAAATCTCTTGAGCCCGGAGGAGTCATCTCCGCCCTCAACACCCCAAACCCTGCCAGACCCCACCATGAAGGTGGAAGCCCCCGGTAACAAAGGGCAGCAGGGCTGCGGGAGGCGAGAAGCAGCCGTGCTTACCGCCTGCCGCCGCGGACACACGCGGGGCGCCGGGAGAAGACCCGGTTACCGAGGGCCGTCCGGTTCCGCTGGGCTCTTTGACACGCTCCTTCCAGCGCCCCGGGCCAGCAACGCGCCCCGAGCCTGAGCCCGCCCCCGCGGCTGAGCTCGCCAAGGGCGGCTAAACCCCATCCCGGCCGGCCCGCCCTGTCCCGTCCCTGGGCAGCCCCGCGGGCGGCCGAAGCGGGGAGCTGCCGACGCGTCAACCAGGCCGACGCCTCCGCGAAACCGTCTGTGGGCGGCGTGAGGAGCCGCCGCCTTCTCCGCCCCCCCTTCCCCTCACGACCAGCCTCCGCAAAGAGGCTGCAGCCCCGCCGCCCTCCGAAGCTCTACTTCCCGCTTCCTCCGGGCCCGCCCGGGCAGCCCGGCCCTCCCGCTTCCAGCCCTGCGCACTGGGCGCGCCCCCCGGGCCGGGCCGGGGGCGGGCCGCGGGCGGGGGGAGCGGCGGGCGGCCAATTGCGGCCCCCCGGGGAGCGGCTCCGGCGGGGCTGCCGCCCGCGCTCGCAGGGAAGGATGGAGGCAGAGGGCCGGGGGCCGGGGCCGCTGCTCCCCACGCCTTCCCCCGGCGGCGGGGGAGGGGCCGGGGCCGATCCCCTCGCCGGTGCCCCCGGCGCGGACCGGGGACCTCTGCTCGCCGCCGCCGCTGAGGTGCTGGCGTTGGACGATGAGGAGGACGACCTGGAGGTGTTCAGCAAGGTACGGCAGCGCCCTCCCGGGTCGGGCCGGGAGCGGGCGGGCTGCTGGCGGTTCCCTTCCTCCCTCCCTCGCTCGCCGGCACTTTGCCCTGCCGAGCGCCCGGGGAGACGGGGCGGGACGGGACGGGACGGCGGCGATCGCGGCCTCTGGCCGGGCTCTGCCTGCCCGCCCCGCACTTGGCCGGGCAGCCCCCGCTCCCTGTGCCTGTGCGGGGCAGCGCCCGCCGTGAGCCGGAGGCAGCGGGGCAGCCCCGAGCAGCCCGCCCCGCTCGGCCCAGCCCCGGGTGAGTTTTCCGCGGGCACGAAAAGCCGGGGTTTGGGGCTTCGGACGAGCCCTGCAAATCGTAACTGCTCTTACCTTAAATTTGCAAAGTAGCCCGGGCTCGCTGTAACCTTATCATCGCTTACATTTGTCATGTACCGTATACGTCTCTGTAAATTAAATAAACAGTTGTATTTACTAATTGCGGTTGTATTTAAATATAAATAAATATTTCCAAGTTTCAGTTTGAGTTTTATAAGATGAAGGGAAGTCCAGCACCTTCACATAAGAGGTTTGCTAAGGTAACGCCTGGGGTTTGGTGAAGGGCATAAAAGGAATGTAACTGACGATATATTGGGGTCCGTGTTCTGAGAGCGCTGGCGAGGTACACGGTGCCACTCTGGCCAATAGTGCTGATGTTAATTAAACCAATGAAGAGTTGTATGGCTACCGCATGTATCGTTTCTCATTTTGTAGGGATTTGCTTAAGATGCGATGTACCTCTTCAGCCATTAAAGAGGAGAGCATGTTGTGGATCTATTTGCCTTACCGAGGCAGCACCTAAAGTAGAACACAAGGACATACAGATAGCTAAGGTGGAAAAAATATATAGGGGGCCAAGGCCCAGCTTACCTACTGAAACTTGTGAACTGCTGTGTGACAGGATGTGTGACACTGGAGAGAAACAGCTGATACATTTCCTATTTGAAAATGTGACACCAAATGTAATTTCGGTAGGATTGATTGACATGTGAATTAAATGTTTAGGTTTTATATTTCTGTAATTAAGTTACATTTTCTGGTATGCATGAATAAAAACATTGGAATTGCAGCTTCCTTCTTTGGAGCTATGTATTTAAACTTTGACTGAAGTAAAATTCTTTAAATGTATGGATTTTTAAGGCCAGAAGGGACTATTAGGTGATTTAATGGTCTATAACGTGCACGAGGTCAGACTAAATTTCACCGAGTTATCTGTGTTTTTCTGAAGCATGACAAGGGTCTAACTAAATCCTATTTTCTAGAAAAGTACTGGTCTTGATTTGACATAAGGAGGTGAATGATTCACTGTATTTGCATGCGAAAGCAGTGCTAAAATATAATTTGAGTTGTTTGTTTCTTACTGTGAACCCTTTTGCCTTTCCTAGGTAAGCTCAGGCAGTTCTGCATGCAGGTATCTGCCTGTCAGTACAGCGTGTCCACAGTGATGCTGCTTGCTTGTCAAGAGTGGTGCTCCTTGGGAATAAAAAATAAAAAGTGTAATTGATACGAGTTACTGATGCTATATGGCAAATATCTATATCTTTACATTTCTGCTACCCGGATTCAAGCCAAGTATTTCTTACTTATATTAAAAATTAACTACTATTAATGCACGCCACATAACTTTCTCCTGCAAACAAGAAAATTTGTCATACTGTCATACTATGTGAAAATACAGCATTCTTTCCAAAGCTTGGACACCTGCATTTAGTGGTTATATATAGATCAAAAATTCATGGTTTCCTTTCAGATGCAATTTGAGGACTGATCTTTTGCACTGATGAAAATCTGTAAGGTTGATTGGGGATTAAAACCCCATTTGTTCATGTTCTGTATATTGAAGGGAAACTGACGTAGGCTAAACGTAGCTTCAGACCAAGTTTTGTGAAACCAATTTTTCCAAAACGTGAAACCAATTTTTCCAGGACCACCTCGCTTTAAACTGTATCTTAATTTCTCACTGTCTTTAAGGCAGTGGAGTAGCATTTGCAGCCCCGGTGGGACAGCAGCAGCAGCAGCAGCAGCAGGAGTGCAGCGTTCAGTGCCTGACACCGGCATCCACTTCATTTTTCTCAGTTGACTCAATGGAATGTACCAGCTACCAAAATGGTGAAAAATGAGATTCTTAGAAATTGTCAACCTCAATACCTTAAGTTATTACTCAAGATGTAAACACGGGGCTTTTATTTTATGAAAATTCATAGACATCTAACCTGATAGTGTCATAAGCCATTGACCCAGTATCCCGTGACACACCTCAAATATTACAGACTAGGATCTTCTCCGGCAGCTCGGGTGAAGCATTTCATGATGTGAAGTGCATTTCACTTTATCTTAGTTTCCGTTACCATGGAAAAAGTTCTGAGGTCCTTTTAGCAGAGACAACTGCTGGGGGCTGCGTTATGAGTCACACAAATATAATGTTTTCAACCTGCTTTCTTCCATTAGTTTCAAAGTAGAGAGTACTGCAGGTATTGCAATACCCATTCAGTTAATCTTTGCCTTCCTTGTTAACTGATTTGGTGACCCAGCATTGACAAAGCTGTCAGCGCTTTGGTTAATACTTAAAATCTTTAGCAGCTCTTCTTTCAGGCTCTGTTTTATAGTGTTTGTCTCCGTTTTATAATTTCAGAAAACTCAATTAATGGTATTTCTGGAAAAAATGTACATCCCACTTCAGTATTCCATAGAAGATAATTTTTCTTCACAAACAAGTTGATCAAGGATTTGAGACTAATTTATAAGTGAAATTTTCAGCCAAGGAACTATTCTGTCTTTCTGAATCTTTGCTTCTTTGAAGGATGCTCCAACGACTAAGCTATTTTCTTATAAAATAAACTCTGCCACCATGTCATTTATCTCCAGACCTGCTTCAGATCCCTGGCCTCAGAAGACTGCAAGCTCTGGATCTTTGATAGGAGGGAGAGATGGATGAATGAGGAATGAAGGCAATCTTAGGTCAAGGACCTATTGTCCGGGGCAAAATGTTGTCTAGGCAAACCCCCTTCTACCAAAAGCTACAGGCTCAGCTGTGTGCACAGCCTTCGAGGCTGCTCCTGCTGTAGGTGTGTTTTCCTTCCCTTATTTATTTTGGAGTCTTACTGACCCATTGAAGCCAAATGTGAGAATAAGACGGAGCAGCTACAAAGTACTAAAGAAGAGAGACCCAGGACAAGGCTCTCTTGCTGCCAGGAGCGCACTGATTTTCTATCCATTTGGTCTCCTGAGCAGTAAATCAAAATGCGTGAACCTATTTGCTGCTTGGCACACGCAACTCTGCCAGCTGCTGTCAGCAGTGATAGGGCTTGGCAGGGAGAAGGGGAACTGCAGGTAGGTGAGGATGGGGGAGGTGTGGGAAAGGGCATCATTATCTGGGACAGGACCTTGATTCTCTTTGCATGGCCAAAGAGGAAAAAACGGCATTTTTTAAGAAAAAGAGTTATACAACCCAAGAGCTAGAAGAATTGTCTCTATTTCCTGTGCCACAAAACTTCTGCCCTCATCTGTCTGCACACAAAAATATAGTCCCAACCACAAAATTACAGCTGTCTAGAAAATTATCATATTTCTTTACCATGCTTCTGTGATGACTTCAAACTTGCATCACACAAACGTCAAGAACTGCTGGAAGTAAACCTTAAGTATCATGAGGATAAAGAAAGAGAAACAGATACTTGTTTAAAGCTCACATGCATTCATTCATGTGCAGATGAACACTAGACCTGTATTAGAACAGAAAACCTGCTAATTCTATGTATTTTTACTGCCCATGCTTTGTTTCACAAACTACATATTCATGAGCCCTTTCGTAGAAAAATATACTTTCAGAAACCTGTCTGTATAAGAGCAATTTTTAGTAGCAACCTAGAAGGAGGAACAAAACTTGAAAGTGTTAATGACCCATGAAAAATGAGAAAATATGAGAAACACATTTGCCTTGATCCAATTTAGGCCTTGCAGAGTCGCTATTCCTCAAGTTATATGGCTGTTCAAATCCCTTACATGCTCACACGCATTTTTCTTTCCCTGGAAATTTCCCGTTGTCTCAGCACTTTGAGTCACAGGGGCTGCTCTGAACCAGCGGTTCCTCATCCTGCCTGGTAGAGCACGGGCAGCCAGTGCTGGTGGGCAGTGAAAACACCTGCTCTGGTCCTCCAGCACTTGGGGCAGGGCTGGCTGGATACCAGTATAGAAATCACGCGTAGGAACACACTGAGTAAACAGAAGAGGACTTAGAGGTGTACGAGTGAGGAGCTATATAATAGCCTTTAGTCTTCCGTCCTGCTTTTGTCTCCCTGTTCAAAGAACTGTAGTAAAGTGACGCGAGGAGAAGTTGTACATTGGTGCTTTCTGTGCATCATTCTCAATGTCAATTCCTCCGCGTTTGTGGGAGCAGGCTGATAAATCCAGAGGAGGGGGATGGCAGTAGGCAGCGAGGGCTTAAGGCAGCAAAAGGCCAAGAAAGGAGAATGTGTTCCAGAGAAAATTTTGATCCAATTGAATACAAGAAGGAAGCAGCAACTCTCTGCCAGCTCAGCAACACTGCAGTGCTGTGCTCGTGATCTGCCTTGGGACCATGCTGTGTCTAGTTTCTGTGGGCTCCCGCATTTCCTGCCATTTGAGCAGTTTTCTCTTTAGCAACATCACTTTTCTCCTTGTTCCATAGAGAGCGAGGCACTAGAAAGGGCAATTCTTTGCCACTTGGTAGGTTACTGTAGCCTACCCTTTTTGAAAACTTATAGAAAACAAATTAATTTTGAAGTTTGCTATGAAAATACTTCATTGCATTGGATATATTAGAAAAAGTGTATAAAATGTTTGATATTTAAAACATAGTGATTGATTTTAATTGCCCCAATTTATTATTTTTAGTGGTTTATTCATTTATTGTGCTCTTTTATAGTGTTAGTGAATTTAATTGATTTTCCTAGCCACCATATCCTTCGAGATTTTAGATGAGTAGATCTCATCCAGACTTGCAGCTAAGAAAGAAAATGGGGGTTTTTCTTGCCTGTTTCTAATTTCCCCACAATTTCTCAGTTTTTGAGTGATCACCATTGAATGCACTGAGCAGAGCAGCTGCTATGGGCATATTCTTAGAGAACTGTGGTGTAAGTGGTTGATGCTATCAAAAAGTGGTTTCCCACTTCAGCAAAACAGTGGTTTGACTTAGAAATTAAGCAACAAATTTGTACTGCATCCTTACTTAACTGTTTTTAAAAAGATTGAATTTATATCTCTGTAAAAGTTTTCCATTTCAAACTTCATTTTAAAATATAGGCAAACTGAGATATCCAATTCCAATAAAAGTTCTCATTTGGATTTTGTCTTGGTTTTTTTTTAAATCACCACTTTTTATCCACCTTGTTCAGGTTATTAGAGATAATTCAAACTTCATAAGTCCTGAGTTAACTGACTTCTAACAATTTTAATAAAGCTGGTAAGTATCCTACATAATTACTGAGTGCTTGGATTCATAACTAATTTTAGCATTCATAGGCAAGTTCTCTCTCTAGCTATGCATAACATTCTAGTTAAATGGTAGCATTTTGCTCTTTCATCAGTCTTAGAATAAATCTCATTCTTATTTCTTACATCCTCACTGAAGCAAATACTTCAGGATAATGGATTTGCCATGTACTATATAATTCTTTCATCTGCTATATGTTTTATCTGTTTTACCAGACTATTTAAAAGCCTGTTATTTTATCTTCTGAGGTGTTTGCATGTGTGTGTTTGTATATACGGGTGTATTGATATGGATGTTCTCATGTCTTATCTGTAGGATACATCACTGGCTGAGGTAAACTCATTCAGTCCTTCAATGCCAATATCCCCCTCATCAATGATAAACCAGTATAAATTTGAAGATGAACCAGAATTAAGAGATCTCTTCATTACCGTCGATGATCCTGAAAGTCACATTACAGCCATTGAAACATTTATCACATACAGAGTAGTCACAAAGGTAAGCATCTGCTTATGGCTATAATGGCTTACACTGATAACTGTACTATCATTTTCACTCTTCTTGAATGCCATTCTCTGGGATATTATAAATTTAGATTATACTCTGATTTTGCCCTGACTTACATACCACTAAAACGGTACGAAACTGTGCATTACATTCTGGGGGAAAAAAAGCAGTGTAAGTCTACACATACAAGTGCTAAGATCTTTTAAGCTGAGAAAATAGCTAATAATTCTTCAACAGCCAACTGAACAGGCAGTTCTATATGAGAAAAACATTTTCTATTGTGATCTTCGTCAGGAATGTGAAACAGCAGAAGGACTGATTCAGTTCAAAGACACTATATTAACCCAAGTATTTATGAGTTTTGGATCACTTGCAGGTTAGCAGTCTTTTGTCTTGCTTAAGTGTTACCTGCTACAAAGTCTTTCAATTCCATTCTTTTGTAATTGCAACATCCACTATCACATGGAATTTGTTTCACATTTACAGTTGCATTTGATTTCTGGGAAAACTGCCACAATTCTCCAATGAAAAAGCAGTATTAGGAGACAACTGAGTGTGTTTTTAGCTGTTCAGAATACAAATTATTTGCTGGAAATAAGGAAAAAAATTAAGCCTTGTGAGACAAGCCAGCTCTTCAGGGGCGACCAGCAAATATTCTGCAGGCTGCATTTTGAGAATTGCACTGTTAATATATTTTACTTTGAGTCCTTTTAAAAAGATTCATTTAAAACCAAATTTTCAAATGGGAATTATTCATCCTTAAATAAGAGGAGATATCAATTCCTCATAAAATATTTAAAGAGTAGGAAGAGAGTTATCTTCATTAGGTTGCTAGCAATAATATTCATTCTCTGCATGTTTCTGTAGATGAGAAATCATTTTTTCTTCAGGCAAGAATGGCAGGGCTATAAGGTGGATTGCTTTTGCTTTTTTATCTACTCTATCCTTTCTTATCATGTTTAATTTGAAGTGCTGGTTGTTGATGATAAAGTAATAGCATTCCTCCCACATACCTTGAAAAATTTTCTTTCAACCCTCAAAAATGTTTAGATTACATAAATGTGTTTTGAGGTTTTTAGAATTTACTTGCATCACATTATAAATCTGGGCAACAATGAATGCTAAACAGCACATATTACTTCAACGAAAACACAGGCTCTTTGTGGCTTGATTCTAGAAGACAGAGCAGTGATAAAATAAATCTCACCGTCTGACAAATTTACAACACTGTAATAAGCTTTTTTTTCTAAGCATTAAAGGTTTGTTGGCAAGTTGTAACAAAAGGCAACAAAACTGGAATTGATGATGGAATTCAGAATCCATTAAGCAGCACAAGAAGTGTTATTGCTATGATATGCTGAAGTTTTCATGTTTTGAATGTGGGGATTGTTGACTAGAGTCAGCAGGTCCCAAGGACATATGTTAGCTATTTGGGGTTTTTTTCAGAATGCTAAAAAATGGACTTTCCTTACTCATAGATTACTAGTCACTTTAAAATAAGTGCCCTAAAAGTAATGAACATAACTGATTTCTAAAAGGAAAATGTCACACTAAAATTAGGATTGAAACCTTTTTGTGGTAGGCTAGTTCTTGTAAGTCACTTTGTATGCAGTTTAGTGCTTCCTTTTTGTTTCTTTTCTTTTTTTTTTTTACAATAGAACTTTGATTTTTTTGCTAAAATGGGATGTGTTTTGTCTCTTCAAGTGATTGATGATTGCACTTTAAAAAACAGCAAGCAAATAACATGGGCAAAATAGAAGCATGTATGCACTCCCTTTAAGTACTCAGTTTTCTCCAACATCTAAAACCATTTTGTTCTTTTTTTCCTGATTTTCTAAGCTGGGCCTGTTTTTTCTGCTTCTGGTTTTCAGACATCTCGTGGTGAATTTGACTCCAGTGAATATGAAGTTCGAAGACGGTATCAGGATTTCCTTTGGTTGAAGAGCAAACTTGAAGAAGCACATCCAACGTTGATTATTCCTGTTCGTTTGCTAAAACTTAAGTTATTTTTATTTGTTTAAACGATAGCTCCAATCTTATACAGAGATGTTTGACATCTTTCTTCAGTTTCTGAAATCTCACAAACATTAAACCAACCTAGTTTCATTAGCTTTATACATATGTGATAATTAGAAATCCCATAAAGGTATTCTTATGTTTGTAATTGTGCTGTTTGCAGTAATTTATATCCTTTTTTCTTAGTTGTATCCATATTCTTCTGCACTGTTTGCTACAAGAACCATTTTATACCACTGTTGAGTGTGATAACTTTATAACAATTGGATTTTGCAAGGTATAGAACCCACAGTGGTCAGTTCTACAAGGTATAGCTATGTTTTTTGGTCTAAACTAAGATATACCAATGTTTTTTAGTAGTTTTTAGTAGCTATTATAATACCATTAATATGCAAATTACACAAAATATTTTTTCTTTTTTCCTTAGCCATTGCCTGAAAAATTCATAATGAAAGGAATGGTGGAGCGGTTTAATGATGAATTCATTGAAACTCGAAGAAAAGCTTTACATAAATTTTTGAACCGTATTGCTGATCATCCAACTTTAACTTTTAATGAAGACTTCAAAATTTTTCTTACTGCGCAGGCCTGGGTAAAATGACTTTATTTTTATATGCAGTTATGTGAACCCCCATCTTGTGTTAGCAGAGTATATCAGGAGTCTACCTAGTTCAGTATTCAGTAGTGTCCTCTCACAGCCTGTTACAGAAGTGTCAGAAGAAGGCAGGGGATTTATGGACTATTCATCCCCCGAGATAACCTCTTCTTGTGTGCCTTTGTTAATCGTGTGTGTGGCCGTACATACTGCTGTACCTTCCACAGCAGTTTTTATTGCTGCATTGAGAATTTTTGTGGCAAATTCTCAATATTCAACCTACAAGCTTCTAAGGTTATATGGAAAGTAGTATTTTAAATTAATTATTGTTTAAGCATGGCACTGTCTTTTTCATCTTTTTTTTTTTGAAGTTATACTAGCCTCATAAAAGAAAAATACAGCCTTTGAATTTCCTGTTGTATTTTTGCAAGATGAGGTTTTATACTCAGAAAAGCCTGCCTCTCAACTTCAGCAAAGGTTTTTCGAGCAGCATATTAAGAGTTGCCATAAAAAGATGGATTACTTCTTCCAGTAGGAACATTGTTTGCTTTTCTCAATGACATATTTCTGCAATCATTGCCTCTGCTTTCCTGTTTGAATGGCTAAATTGCAAACTAACTAAGTCACCCTGAGGAATGAAAGGGTAAAGGTTCTGTGCCATCTTTAATCATTCTTGTGAGAATGTGATACACAACACACTTGTGTTTGCCCAGAAAGACTTAGATAATAAATGCACATGACAGGTATGGCTCTGACATAGGTCTAATAATTTTAAAGTAAGATTTATACAGTAAAAATACACAGAGGCTTATTTATGTAGTTTTGTGTAAAAAAAAAAAGGCTTTAAATTATGCATTATTTTCAAAGAATTTTAAAAAGTACATGGAAGTAAACAGAGCTTGTTCTGTCTACAGGAGCTCTCCTCACACAAGAAGCAGGGTCCCGGTTTGCTGAGCAGGATGGGACAGACCGTCAGAGCTGTAGCCTCCTCAGTCAGAGGAGGAGTTAAAAATCGTCCTGAAATGTTTACAGAAATGAATGATTACATGGAAACATTCAGTCAGAAAATAAACGTACTAGACAAAATAGCCCATAGAATTTACAAGGAAGAAAGGGGTAAGTAGAAAACAAGTAATGATTTTATTCATGTAAGAAATTAATATATTGGAAAAGTAAATTAGTTTTCATTGTGCCAGGCAAAATTATCTTTCCAGCAAGCAGGAGAAAAGGGAAATCTGTGTTTATACTGTGCTTTTCATAATGGTGATTGTTTTGGCGACTTTCACGCTAGTTTGAATAACTTGTTAATACAAAGAGTTTCAACATGTCATTGAACTACTTGATAAGGAAGTTAGAAAGAAGAAAACGTAGCAAATATGGTTATCTTGTTACTTGTGCTTTTGGAAAGTTGCATGACGTTTTGGTTTGTACTTTCAATGGAATGTAAGTAGTCACAGTTTTCTGTGCTGTCTCTAGCTGTACTAACTAGCATGATGCTGTCTAGGTTCCAGATCTCTTTTTTGGTTTCATTATGTACCTTTTTTTCTGTGTTAAACAAGTATATATATATATATATATTTAATAGCTTTACTGTTTGCCATAATTTCTGTCCTGGGAAACTATGCCTGGTAGAGTTTTCTTAAGAAAGGATGACTTAGGCAGTTTGAACACCTACTTGAAATGCAAAATTACTGACTTTCTGAGATTGACCCTGATCTCAGACTATGCCTGCTCAGTACAATTTCCACTAGTCAGCACTTGAGGGATTTTATTGTATTTATAATATAATTTGAAGAACTGCACTTTGTTCTTCAATAACTGAGTCTTTATGCTTTCTTGTGCAGTATCAGATCTCAGCATGTCCTCACTAAATTGGAAGGGTCTTATAAGGAAATATATAAAAGGAAAATACACATTGTTGAAAAGCGTTTCTTTTGATATCGTTTATTTCAGTGGAAATAGCTGGCTAAGGTCTGTAGGTTCAAGGCACCAGTGCCAAAATATTGCATGGAAAACCCTATGAATTTTGACATGCTCCCAAATCCTGTAGGTTGTATCTTCTTTCTAGATTTTCTGAATAGCACTTGGTAGAACGCCTGTGTGCAGGCTGCACTGTTGTGGATATGAACTGTTGATCGCTGTGATTCCAAGAACATTCCTGCTTGGCATAGCTTAACATGGGACTCATATCTCCCATGGAGGTTTTTTTGGTCCAGTTCATCTCAAAGTAAACATTACACTCTTCATGGCACACATCTGCCTTTCATCTTTTCTTGGACATTTCTTCAGTATAAACTCAGTTGCGATAAAATTGTGTTTTCACTACATGACCCTGTGAACGTGCAGCTTCCTGGTCATACCCAACTTTGCCCAAGTTTAGTTCTGCCAAATGGCACAGTAAATTCTGAACCTTTGTCTTTCTGCTTATAGATTAATACTTGGCCTGGAGACACAAGAGAAGTGATTCGCAGGATATCCATGTAGTTAGATTAATAAAAACTACTGAAGGAGATAGCACCTGCAGAACTGGAGTAAACTTCAGTGTGCCTTGTGCAGTTTTGGGGGTATACCAAGGGTACTAGTTTTAATAATGATATTTTGAGCATTACTGTAGCAGAAGAATTTAGGGCAGTAGAAGCAAGTCAGACCAACTACTGCCCAGGGCTGCTACGGCTCATGTCTCTCTGTATAAAGACAACATGAAGTAATTCAGATCATTGGGTGATTGGAATACAACTCACCAGGTCTAAGACTGTATATGTCCTTTTAAAATGACTGGGGTATTTTTGCTGATAGGTTTCCAGGAACTACTTAATTAGAATACATTCATTAATTAGTTGATTCATAAACTGCATATTACTTATTGTGGTCATTTGAGTAAATTTAAACATTAGCTTCAGTCTCCTGCTTTGTTACAGCAAATATGAGGTTGCAATTACTATCACTTAAGCATCTCTTAATGAACAAAAGACTAATATGTGAATATGTTCCTGTTAAGAGTACTTTAATGAAATGAAGGAATACGGCCCCATCCACACACTCTGGTCGGCGTCGGAAGAAGATATAGCAGAGTCCCTGAAGGGTGTTGCCAGCTGCATCGACAAGTGTTGCAAGGCCACGGAGAAGCGAATGGCAGGGCTCTCGGAAAACCTGCTGCCCATCTTACATGAATATGTTCTCTACAGTGAAATTCTGATGGTAAGGTTTCCTAAAGGATTGCTTATGGCTGTATATAAAGTTTGGCTTAGTCCAGCGATGAACACTGGAAGAGGGTTTGCAAATGGTGGAAATGATTTTGGATTCCCTTTATTTGCTGTTGTTACTAAACATGCCCAGGGCAGGGCAGCTGTCCCACAGCAGGGAATCCGGTTTGTCCTGTTTCCCTTGTTGTTAATCAGGCCAGAGACACCCCTTCCAGCTGAGAAGAGGTTGTTAGTTTTGCATGGCAGGCCGCTCTTGGTAGCTGGGCTAAAGAGTGTCTTGTTTGGCCATCTTCAGAGATCTCTGCATTGTAGCAGAGAGATGGGAACACAGAAAGGTTTGGGGACCAGCTGCTGAGAACAGCCTCCTCTGACACTGCTGAAATATGAACTCATCGAGTAACAGATTGTGTGGGGGAAAAGGTTTTTCCCTTTCTAGGAGATGTTCCTAAACTATGTTTTCTTTTTCTAGAACAGCAGGGAACTTCCAGTTCCTGTGCCATTATGTAAGCAAGCATGTGTTAGTCTTTGCTGTGTTCCCTTTATGTACCTATTTTTCTTACACTTGGAGAGAATGTAAAAAATCAGACTTCAGAATTGATAAACTCAGTGCTGATGAATAAAAAAACATAATTAAGTAACTGAATTCAGCATGTCATAGTTCCCACTCTGCTGCCTCCAGAAAGGAGAAAATGTGTACAAACCCCTCTTTGTCTGGGTTTTGAGCAATGTAAGCTGCAGTATCTGTTCCTGCCTCTCTGCTGGGAGCCCAGCTCCTTCTGCAGTGGTTTCTGAGTGGGGGCTGAGAGTGTGTTACAGGCCATGGGCAGAGCAAGACCCAAGTTAACTCAGCCTTTGCCAGCACTGTGCAGGGCGCTGCCAGATTCTCTGTAAGGCTTAGCTACTGAGAGGTTAAGAATTACTGCTGAAATGACTGCTGTCTTTAAAAGCAGTTCACTGAAAGAGGGGCCAAAATGTCCTGTATCTCACAGGCCTCATTATTTACATGTATGCACAGGTAGATGGAAGTAAGTACTGGTTTGGTAAAACGTTTTAGCAATTGCAGGTGGTCTTCCTCTCCCCCACTTCCAAAGTTGTTTTTCAGAATTTTTTAGTCTGTTCCCCACAAGTGGTCCCAGCCTTCACACTGTTGAAAAGAGCCTGCCCATTGCCTTCTAGTTTGCAGCCTGGCTCACCCTTTCCCAGGTGTTCTCTTTTGTCCAGAGCACAGAGAGGTGTCTGTGGACAAACCCCAGGGTGATGACCTGGCTCTTCATGCACACCTTACAAGTGTCACTCATTGCAATTTTATTTTCCTACTTAAGTAGGGTTCTTGATGCAACACTTGCAATGCAGAGGAGAATTTTCCTCCAATAGCTCATTCCTGTTCTACAACTGTTCTTTTCCTTTCATTTGGCATTGATTTTTATTTTTCCTTATAGTTTACTTCCCTCTTACAGCTTGGAGAGGGAGCTACTAGTCAGGATGAAAATACCATAGAAGTCACACACTAGTAAAACCTGCTTTCAGAGGTGTGTTTAACCCCTCGTCAGAGGGACCTCTGTGCAGTGCTGCCAGGATCATGCGCAAAAGTGCAGCAGAAGGTGTGGTCAATCCAAGCCAATCCAATCCAATCCAATCCAATCCTTATATATTCCAGTTTTGGGAGCTCAGCCTTCAACCGGGGAAAGAGATGAATTCATAGCTAAAATATTTACATCTGCACTGGCTCCTTTCGAACTGACTCACTGAACAAATCTGGGGAGTGCAGAGTAGTGCTGTGCCTCAGGGTACAAATTGCAGCAATAAACTGGTTATGGGCCCTCATACAATTATTTGAGGGTTTTGTGGCAGGTTGCTATTAAATATTACATGAAAAAAAATGTAAAAGTATAATGATATGTTCTAAAAAAACTGTGTCTCTGTTTGCCATTAAAAGTCAGACCTTGTCTATAGTTGTGGCACATTAATATTAAAATCATTTGTTTTATCTTGTAATTTAAGGAGGATTTGTGATAAATAGTCATTTTTTTGTCACAATTTGTGACAAAATATTATTTTTTGTCACAAATTTGTGACAAAGTCATTAAAATAGTTTTAAAAGAGGCAAAAGAAAGATTAAAAAGGAGAAAGCATTTCTAATACAAAGGAAAACTGTTCCAGCTGTATTTGTTGTGCTTCTGTTGTCAACAGCTAAACATTTTCTGTATCTATCTAACCAAAAGACATTCTGAGATATTGAAACATAGATTTATGATCATTAGTATGTATTGCTAATCTATTCCTCAGAATTGTCCAGTCAGGCTTACCAAATTTTTCTAGTGAGTACTTGTTCAAAAAGAAACCTTGAAAAAATATTTTTAAGTTAACCTCCTAAATTATTCTATTATGTTTGTTAAAATGACAAGATTTCAAAAAGAACTCAGTCAAATAAAACAGCTAGAGAAGGTAGAGCTGCTTGTGCCCTGTGCTGTTTCAACATGCCCTATGCTAGAGGTGAATACTGAAAATCTCTTTAGTATATAAAGAAGAAGCAGTAAAACCAGTTGTGGCAAGGTAACGTAAAAGAAGGTTATAAGATTTGTAATTATATAGGTCCTGCTTGTGATTTTTTTTTAAAAGGACTAAAGGCTTGAAACATTTCTGCAAGATAAGCACACCTGAGTGTGCTCTTACAGATGAAGAAACTAAGGCAAAGAGAAATTTGTAAGGCTTCCTCAAGGTCACAGAGCAAATGAAGATTGGAAATGGAAATTTAATCTGTAATACTATTTCTGTTCTGTAGTTTAACAAGTAACATTCCTTCCCCTTTCTAATTATTTTTTGACATTATGCTAAAAAATCCAATACCTGGTAAGACAGTTTTGAAGGAGGAAATATACTGAAAATAAGCACATATGTCAATGCTAGAACATCTATCATTTTTATGATAATTTTATCTGTTTTTACGGAGCTACATTTGGCACTTACAAAATAATATTGAAGGTTAAAGTCACAATTTCAATAATGCATGGTATACCATTTTTTGTCATTTACTCTACTATATATTGTAACCTTTACTCAAAGATACTTTTGTCATGAGATTTGGAGAACTCATGTTGCTGTTTTAAAATATGAATATGTAGTAAGTTGAGCTGATACTAAGTAAATTGCTCTTGCGGTTTTTGTCATAAAATAGCAATTGTTCTGTATGGCAGAGTCTTGCAACTCTGATTTTGGATTCACTCATATTCTTGAGAAACGTGTAAGACAAAATACATGTATTGAAAAATAAGTCTTCACTGACTGATTTTAAGGTTTTTTTTTGAGGAAAGTACATGTATCATGTCAAAATTATTAAATGGCATTATTCTGTGATCTTGCTTAATTTATTAATTAGCTGAGTTGTTTGATGGTTTTCTGAATAGATGGCTAAAATTTGGTGTGGTTTACTTCTTTTTTCCTTCATCTCCTATTAAGGGTGTTTTGAAAAGGAGAGACCAAATTCAAGGCGAGCTTGACTCCAAAATTGATGCTTTAGCCAACAAAAAAACAGAAAAGGATCTGGTGAGTATGTACAGAAAGCTGAAATCTTCCAGGCCTTAATCTAACTGCAGAAGATGATCCCCTGGAGGAAGCTTGTCCTCTGAAGCCATCTTTGTAGCTGGATGGTGTCTTTATAATTCTTATTCTGAAAATGTTTGGTCTCTGTAGCTTTGCATGCCAGGCAAAGGCAATCACAAGAAAGATGCAAAGCTTCAGTAGAGAGGCTGCTGGAGCAAAGGACTGGTAATAGTGGGTGACCACTGTGTTTTGTCAACACAGGCTGTACTGTGGCTTATTTTTAGTGTTTCTGTTTACTTCCACACTGGAAGTTAAAAGAAAGTAAGATTTGCTGCAGTGCCTTTGTAGCTGCTGCCCTGTTGATGTAGGAGAGGGAGAGGAGGTGGTTAGAATCAGGAAACTGTTCATTAAACTTATTTAAAATAAAAAGTTCTGGATGTTGTTCTTTCAGGTTTCTGTTTTATTTGGTTGAACCAAGGGATATTTTTTTTGTGAAGGTTATGACACCTTCATTCACTCTAGTGAGGTCAGACTGTAACTGGTAGCCAATGGGGGCAAGCATCCCCAAACCCATCAGTGAGGCTCAGTAGGCCAATTAAAAGGAAATTCTGGGATGGGTATTGGCATTTTTAAAATTTTTGATTGTTTAACTCTCCTTTAAGTACAGTGTTAACACAAAGTGTTATACAGTTAAATAACATATAAAAATGACTAAATAGTAATCACTGTAACTTTTTAGTACATCAAAGGAGAAAGTCCTTGACATTTCAGATACTTTTTAATAAGATTGTCGTAATTAGCTTTTATGTAAAGATGAGCTGTTTAGATAGCTTTGGCACTTGAAATGCATATTTTTATTTGATTTCTTGTCACTGAGCTGCATAAATAAGAATATATTACCACTGTCTGATACCTAACATGGCTATGGTATATTTTGTAACAATTTGCCTCTGCAGTAGGACAGTAAGTACATATCTCTGGATTTATTTTTTCCTGAAGTAGAAATTCTGTTTACTTTGTCCTCTCATTTCACTGCTTTTGTGTTCTCTAATCCGTTTTTGTCTCTCTACTTCCTCTGCTGCTTCTTCTGTCCTTTATCCTTAGTTTACGTACAAAGTTTGAAGCTGTTACAAAATGCAGGAGGACGGTGAGTTGGAGCAGGCCCCTAGGCTGGGAGCTGGGGTAGCGATGGCAGGTCCTACTCCTCTGCTGGCTGAGGAGGCCACCGTATGCCCACGCTGCCTTGTGAGGGCACAGGCCACAGCCTGCTCCTCCCACAGCCTGACGTGTCCCCAGCACCCCACACCGTGGGTGCCCCCCGGGCCAGCAGCACACATTAGCTGCAGCACATGTGAAAGCACGGTATATATTAAGAATGATCCTTATGGGTCTCTTCCAACTCAAGATATTCGGTGATACCATGATTCTAAGAATTTATTCTGTCAGAAAGAAGTGTTACAGGTCACTGTGCGAATTACTTTGTATGCAGCTAGTCCCAACAACTTTTCAACATCCCTTTTAATCAGTACTTCCCATTTGTATGGTTTGTTGGCAACCTGCTCAAGACAGTTACATTGCACAGAGCAATTCCATGATGAATTCCAGTTTCAAACAGCTTGTTTAGCAGCTACTCTTATCGCTCTCCACTGCAGGGAAGGGAACGTTGCCTGGCAGGATGTGGTCTTTTCAGAGTGTATTTCTCTTATAATCTGATGAAATCCTCAGAGAAGGTGCATGCACTCTCTTTTCCTGAACTGTTACAGACAAAAAGAAATATTTTTCCCTTTAGCACAGTATCGATCACACCATATTGATTAGATAGTGACAATGTTTTACTCCATAAATAGATGTTTGTACTTGCTTCCAGTAAAATTTGAGATCAATTTGCACAATGTGGTCTATTTTCACTGTTTCACTGCTTCCAAAATTGTGTTTACAGTTTTGGTAAAAGCCTCTGGACAGTCTGCTTACCCAGGTGTTTGGATCTTTGTTTTATATTTTCAACCCCTCTATTTCTTACTTGTTTAAAAAAATCCTTTTTCTGAGAGCCTGATTTTTCTTGCAGTCTCACGAGAGCAGCAGATGTCTGTTAGTCTAATCTGATCATAAAATCCTCTGTTTTCTAATTGAGTGACAGCTGTATCCTGAAGACTTTTTTCTTAATTACAATTTGAAGGGTTTTTCTGTTAATGATAGTTTGGCCACAGAGAATAGTGTACTGCTATTTTTAAACATTCAAGTAACTTTTAACTGTTTTCTTACTCAGTTTTTTTACTATGTTTTAATTTTTCTTATGTATTGAAATATTTTGCTGACATTTCTAACCAGAGTGATTTCAGAATAAGAGGTGGTCATAACTCCAGAGCTGTTATTGGAATCGATGTCAAACACTGAGTTTGGCTATATTTGCACATTTCTGTTCCCAAGCAGAACTCATGTAGCTTCTAATGATCTCATAGATGTCAGATTGAACTTGTCAGTGTAATCTAGTAGCCAGAAATTCTGCTGACAATGAGTGGCATGAACTCTAATCTCATTTGAAGTACATTTCCACCATAGATAAGGAATCTCAGACTGTCATTGGAGCCGATAAAAGGCTGTGAGATCTTTAGCATTGGTCACGGCAAACATTAAATGATTTAACAACAGGAGAATACAAAACATCCCCAAGGTCAATGCATCTGAAATAGGCTGGAATTGCAAATTAAACTTTACAAGATCTCAGGCTCACTGGCTGGGAAAAAAACGTTTTCTTGAACTGTGCTTCTGCCACTGGGCTTTTAGAAAGCTCCTTGTGGTGCTGCTAAGAAGCCGAAACCTTCTCCCCGACTCCAACATTTAGCCCATGAAGATAGTTGTTTCAGGTATGGAAAGTTTGATGACTGATTTTGGATGCAGGCTCTGACAGAGATATTTGGGAAGACTTTGATGTCCTCCTGCTTATCTAGACCATTCTTACCTCCAGACCCCTGGCTGTACAGATGCTGGAGTCTGTGGCTCCATCGCTCCCATGCTCCATTCTGAAGGCACACACAGCAGTGCTAGTGCATCCCTTTGTGGTTGTGAGTTTTTAACAGTTTTGGTACTGCCACTAGTGGTAATAGTAATTCTGACAAAAGATTGGTATAATGTGCTCTGACAGAACCAGATATGCATTAAATGCTAACTTAAGGATTCTAGTGTTCAGGCTTGAAACTGAGTAGTAAAGAGATGAAATGCTGATTCTATCACACTCTGAATATATCTTATTTTTTAACTCCAGGCTAAAAACAGTTATTATCACCAAGCTGTAGGATTAATTAATGTAGCAGATAGAAATAGCATGCTATTTTTCATAGTGAGATCATATAAACTGCTGTGTCACTTACTAGGTAAGCTGGCTATTGAGCCAAGGCTCTTTGGCTACAGGTGGCACTGGTTCACGTCTGGTAGGATTCTGCCCAAGCAGTGTCTGGTTCCCACCTTCCTGTCCTGTGGTCTGATGTCTGATTAGCACCGTGCTGTCCTCTGGGGATCACTTGCATGAGACTCAATTTATCATACCAAAGTGAGATTGATGTAAGAAAATAGATCCGGAAGCGTATTTAATTTGCAGGATAAATTGTAACAATTTACACCTTATAAATGAGGAACAGACTAGGTAGATGTTTTTGTTGAGACCAAGCCATTCTTCTTTGATTTCTGCTGTAGTGGCAGCTGAAAAGGATGGAATTTATGTTTCTTTTCAGTTGCGAAAAAGTAAGTCTTAAACCTCTCTACTTGAGATGAAGTGTGGCCTAATGCTGTCTTTAGGCCTTAAGTCCAACTCTTGGCTTGATTCAACACAGTTTCTTTTGGGCTTTAGAGGTGATGTTTAAACTGTGTATCCAGTTAGAGATGTAGAACAGTCTGCCTGTCCACATCACGTTGTGACTACACCGTGGAAGAAATTCGTAGTTCCTAGAAAAGGCAAGACAAAAACAAACTGTAAAATAAATGTCTTAAAGATACGAAGAATGAGATAAGGGGAAGCTGCTGCTGCTGTCAGGACTTCTAAGTCAAAGAAGTTCTTTACATGTGTACTTTGCTCATTACCGTATGGTGGCTTTTTTCTTGCAAAAGCAGAAAATGGATTCAACTGCCTTTCCTGCTCTAAATAATCTAAAAATATTCACTTTTTAGTATTTCAGTTTTTAGTATTCTGTGTGCATTCATTTTTGGTATTTGGAGGAAAGGCAATTAATTTGGGACATGCCCAAGATACCAAATCCATCTGCCTGTAAATCCTTTACAGGTAATTTCCCCACATTTAAATTTTGGATTAACCTTTTCATGTTGAATACAGCGTTGAAATTACCCTTGGTAGTTGAAATTACCCTTGTCTGTAATTTGATTACTGGTCCAGCTAGGTAAGTGAACAGTAAAGTAGAAATAATATTTTGTATTTTGTTCTTGATTAATAGTATTCCATGAATCTGTAAGTGTGTCAAGGAAAACCAGTGTAGAAATCAAGTCTAACTACAAATGTTTATTCATCTGTATATTGTGGAATGTGGAGAAAATCCATTCAGATGAAATTTTCAGTTTTACTAGCTAAGGATTTTTTGGCTACTTCAAGAGCTGAAAGATTAGAGTATGTCAAACTGAATTGGGAGTTTGTGAATTAGGTGCTGGGCTCGGGGTCTGTCCCCGGTCCAGGCAGTGCTGCTTCCTTAGGCCGGTCTGAGGGCCTAAGGCTGTTGCACCGGGACACTGTCCTCCCTGCCTGGTTCAAGCTGGAGACCATACATCAAGACTTTCCACATCCTGCTCTGAATTTTGGCATATCTGCATTCTGCCAATAGCCTAAGCATTCCTTGAAAATCCTGGAAGTTAATCCTGGGATCCTGATGTTCATGATGTATCAATGAAAGCACTAGCCCTGCAAGAGAGCATGAGGAGCCATTCGACTTTACAGGGGTGTTGGATGAGAAAACAGTACTTTGCCTGACAGCAGAATACAAGGAAGAAGAGGAAGGTGTATGAGACCTGGGTTGCAATGGCAACAATACATAGAGATTAACTTTTCCTGCTTGATGTTCCTTTATGGTGGTGTTTCTCCCTGACCTCCCTCCTGCGGCAGACAGGCGCTGTGCAGTCCCAGCAGATGAACTTGCACCATGGCTGCAGAAGATGTACCTCCTTCTGTGACTGGGTGCCAGCCAGAGCTGACACAGCTCATTAGAAAATGATAATAGGTAACAATTATTGAGAGGACTAGAAGACTCATTAAAGAGAGGCCTCTGTCCACTTACTTATGCCCATTAGCTGAAAAGTCACTTTGTGCATCTACAGTAATTAGAAGAAAATTATGTCTGTAGAGTAGCCCTCAAGGTTTTTGATCCTGGATCGCTGTGAAAGAGCTTCTTCTCTGCAGAAGTCCTTTGGTTTAATTTCTTTCTCTGCTTCTGTATTTCTCTCTCCCTCACATGGTCACATAGAAATTAGTTCCACAAGAAAAGATGGCAAGGTGACAGGCGAGAAATCAGGAAGTTTGTGCTTTTGATTTCTGCTGTCTTCTCCCCATTCTGGTTTCTCCTGAGGTTATCAAAGGTTTTCTCTCTAACTTGTATGGTCGATTCTGCTTCAGTACATCGACGCATATTTCCTTTTTATTTGCATTGCTGGCAGGTGCTAGTGAAAAGGTGCCAGAGTCTGTAACTTCTCAGTCAATAAAAATATCTTCAACAACACTTTAATTCTGGTCTAGAATTTTTTTTATTAATATTTCAGAAATTTTACCGAGTTATTAATTAAGAATAAAATTTAAATATATCCCTGGGAAATAATTTTCTGTGCTAAGTTAAATGTCAGCCTTGATTCTGCAGTTCTGTTTGTCTGCACTACAATCAGTTGATTTCAATTGCTTTTGAAATGGTGACTCTACTAATATTTTTTAATGTTTCCAATTTATATTTAGTTCTCAGAAGAGATTGGGAAACTTGAAGACAAAGTCGAATGTGCCAATAATGCTCTGAAAGCAGATTGGGACCGGTGGAAGCAAAATATGCAGTATGACATGAGATCAACATTCACTAATGTGGCTGAGAATAATCTCCGTTATTATGAAGAGGTAAAACACTTTCTTATAGCAGTGTTATTTTTTCATTGATTATTTCAGTGGAGAAGTCCATGGGTTGTCTTTAAGGAGGATTTTTTTGCATTTCAGTTTAAACCTGTGTTAACCTTCAGAACCCATTTTTGCAGGAAGGAGGAGGCAGTTATCCTTAATGTGATATGTTTCAAGCAAATGTGTATTTGTGTCCAAGTGGTTGATCCTGGGTTCCTCATCGACAGAGGGCACTCTTGTTTTGCTAACCACAGCAATTTGGAACGTATTTTTTGGTTCAATGTCAATGTCAGCTGCTATATTTCAGTTTGGAAATCTTTTGCTATATCTACATGAAGAGGCCCTCTGGAAATCTCAGACTTGATCTTGTATGAGGAAAACGTTTAAATGTGATTCCATTTCAGACAGCACATTCAGGAAGTCCTCATTGCTATTTCTCTAAGGAATTGTCTTTTGTGAAATAATCTGACTTTAGAAGGATAAAGAAGAACACTACAATTTTGAGAAGTCAATATAAATAGCTTATTGCACTTTTCAAAAAAATACCACTGCTGCAAGTGTATAAAATTGATAAACTGCCTTATTTACTACTTCAGAAAGAATGAAAAGTAATTGAAATTAGATTTCCCTTTTCAACTCAAATACCACAGTTAATATTCTTGGTAAGAAATCCCTTTTACAAGAATATATACTAAGAAAGATAACTTAAAAATATATAACAAAATATATTAAGCATTCTGTGAAGTTTTATCATGAGGAAGACATTGTTGATTGAAGTGCACATTTTGAAAAAAAAAGGTGTTTTTTAAAAGAATTTATCCATATTTTTGGAAAACACTGGAATACACTAGGCCATCTATTAATCATAAACTAGTAAATTTCACAGATATATGTTGACGTCTGTAACTTCTGACCCTGTATTTTGAACTTTTCATGGATTGCCTGTTAGCCAATGACAGTGTCCTGATTTTACAAATCATTTTGTTGAAACATAATTGAAAAGACAGAGCTCTTGATCATCAAGTCTAATTAATTAACATACATTTTGTGAGATTCATGGACATTGACAATCTGTTGTTAGATATTATGATCAAAATATTTTCTGGAATCAGGCAGTGAGCTCTTGGCATCCTCTCACATTTTCTTCAGTTATTCATGATCTCTGACTTCTATATCAGTAATACGTCTGTTAAAATGATGCTAAATATATTGGATTATTTTTTCCTAATGAATGATTAGCTAAATTAAGACACAAAAATAATTCTTTGGTTTTCTTTCCTGTTTAGAAACACTTTTTGCTGAATTAGAATTTTAATTCAGAATGGCAAAGCTCATACTGTACAGGAAATTACTAACATTAAGTCACAGACTGCAGAAAATAGTTCAGCTATCTCTGTAACTGCCAGTGGTTCTTCTTAAATAGCCTCTGAAATACTGGAGAAATTGGTTTATACTGAGACATTTTTCATAATTTCAATTTTCTTGAATATTGAAATCTGCATAGAATGTTTTTTTGCAAAGTGAGGACTTTCCAGTCTTTTTTTTGTTTTATCAGAAAATCATTATCTTAATCCTGACATTCGAGAGAATTTGATAATATTAATATTAGATTGGGAGTTTTGATCTAAAATGCTCATGTTTGTTTGAGCCCTTTGGTTAATGGTGATTGTTAATTATTGGAGAAGTGATTACTGTCAGAGGCTCTTATATTACAAACTGTAGGTGTGTAATGCACTCCTGAAAACAGCAGAAACAGCAGCCCTGGCATCTACTTTGGCTGTCTGGAAATGAAGCTTCAGGAAGGGAATCTCAGAAACCTAAGAATCACAATATGATTTTTATGCTTTATGTAGAAAACAAAATGCTACCTTAATGATTATCGTTTGAGTCTCACTCATGCACAAACACCATGCCTGTTAGAGTGTTTTTCACTTGTTCAGTCATTACTTGCATCATTACCATTCTCTCACATGTCTGAAGTTAAATTACTCGTTCATGCTTTGATGTGCCATTTGATTCTTACTAAGCCTTTTCTTGCTGTAGCATTCCTCATCTTAGTCCTTGCCTTTTTTTTTCCCCAAGCAAGTTCCATGCGTGCTCCAAGGCACTATGGATGCCATGGATGATTCAGTTGCCCAGCTCTTCTGTCCATCTCCTAATAGGAATCATCCCCTACTTTCTAACTCAGTCACTACCTGCTTCTCCTCCTTTCCACAGCTTTTTTCCCCCACCAGTTCAACTCCTATTCTTGTCTCTCTGTAAGGAGTGTCCCATTCCCTTCTCCATGGCAGCGTTTCCTCATTGTTCCCCAGTCTTGCTGACTTCATTTCCCAGGCACACAACCTATCCAGGAGTTATTCTTGTTAGTGGCCACTCTCTGCATCTCTTAAATTTATGAGAACTACAGAGTAACAAGAGACAGACATCTCATGTTTTCTGGTGGCTCTTGCAGGAGAGAATCCAGTCTTTCAAGACTGTATAGAACTAAAACCAGTGTGATCAAGCACAACACAGCAGTGTGTCAAAGTACACTAGAATTTCTAAAATTTCTCAAAAAATATTTCCTTTTTGTCACAATATGGGGAAAGAGTATGACCATACATTTGTTTGGGTTTTGCCTTAATTGTAGTTGCCTAGGGATTCCACTGTCAATTTGTCAGGTACCACTTAGCTAGCATAAAAGAGTATGACTCCCTTAAGCTGAATTAATGTTCATGTTACATGAAGTGCTATTTCAAAGTGTTACCTGTAATAATACATTTCTCTGGATTTATCAAAACAGATAGAGGTATTCCTATAGTCTTCCAGTTTACTGACTATCTACATTTAATATAGTTGAATAAGAAGTGTTCCTTTGTTTCTACAGCTGTGGAATCACCAATCTCTTTGGTCTCTCAATGCTGTGTAATTGAGAGTAATTAAAGCTCAGTGTTGCAAATTTACAGGATGCTTCTATGCAGATGTGTGACAATGAAGGCTTTCCTGTGATAATGTACAAGCTATGTTACAATACATTTAAATAGAATGCCATTTAGTAGCCAAGAATTACCATGACTGAGCAATCATTTGGTATTCCTGTAGCTGGTCTCAAGAGTTCACAGACTTCTCTACTTCCTTTACTTTGCTTCTGGAAAAGAGTTGAATACATGCTTAAGTCTCTGTATTCCACAAAGGTTTAAAGCCAATAACATACTGTATTAATAATGACTGTAAGTGCATTGCTAAAATAGAGAAGTTTTTCTGAAACAATACGTTAAGGTTTTAATTTTTGAACATTCAGAACCTTACTCCTATTTCTGAAGGAAAGAGCACTAATTTGTTTGTCCTACAGAGTCAAGTTCCTGAATGAAGTGTGTGTTAACATCGTACCATTTATTTTACTCCTTTTCCCCATGCCTTAGGTGTGTCACTGTTGGCTGAAACAGCACACCTTAGTCCAGAAGTACCCGCCAAATATACCTGAAATCACAGCCTGTCCACCGGGTGGAGCTTACAGCTGAGAAGGCCGATTAGCACCAGGAGTATTTTCATTAAGTTAGGTACAGGTATTCTGCAGAGCCCTAAAGATGCAGCATTACCAAAACCAGTGTAAGATACAGAGTTACTGGATCATTTAGCGAGCATGTTTGAAGTGTTCCTGGTACAAATTAGCAAAACCAAACCAGGCTATGTTGAACTCTGGTTTCAAAGAGCAATTAAACAGTTACGAATTTTTTCTTTATGTGTTTACTGGAGCCTCTAGGATACTAACAGTATAAAAGAAAAAGAAACACTTTAATTTTTCTCAGCAAATAATATTGTTAGCCTATTCTATTCAGAAAAAAACACCAGAATAAGTGGCTAGATTTTGCAGACCACACCAAAGACTAGTTAGACATTATGAATCCAGCAAATATACCAGAGTTTGGTTTTCCACTGCTCATGGTAAATGAAGGAAGTCTGGGGGTTTTTTTCATAATGTAGGATGATATTTAATTAGTTTTGGCATTGGAAGAACATGATTTTTTTCTCGTGAAGGGATGAGCCTTTGTTTTAAAGCGTAGCCTCTAATTTTATTTTTCTCATGTCAAACTAATCCTGTTAAACCTTTGCAGTTTAATCAGATAAAAAGCTAAAGTTATCTTTGAAATAGTGAGATTCTTGTTGGTATTGACACAGCTTACTCTCTTCCAAAAATAGAAATAATTTCTTGATTTGCTAAACTATTTCAAGAGTAATTTAGTTGATTTCTGTGACCTACATTGTTGTACAGGCATAAATTAATCCAAAACATTCTTTATGGCAAAACAATTCTCCTTCTCCATTACAGTAACTTCCCTTTAATGCCAAAGCCCATATGTACCTCTCTACCTAGTGTAACTGTAGAAAAATAGGTGAGATTTGTTGTTTGCCCTAGAGGCCTCTGTAGTGATGCATATAACTAAGCATTTGGCTGCATAGCACAAAATTAGCTGCTCATGCATGTTGATCACATCCTACCTTAGCAATGCCTGGGAATTTAGCTAAAAAACTTCATGTGATTTTCAGAAGCTCCCACATGGCTGAGCGAGTTTGTCTCTGTGCATGTCACTTCAAAGCCAGGATCCATCTTTGAACCCTCATTCACTTCAGCCTAAAAGATTTCTTTTTTTTATTTTTCCTAGTGGGAATCACTATTTCTGTGCACTCAAGTTTTTTATTTCCTTGCACCTAGAAACTATGAAGGTATCTTTTGTCTCTCTCTCTCAGACACAAACAAGATTTCATTTTCAGATTCTACTCCAGAAAATGTCATCATAGATGATATTTTTAAAGTATCGACCATGAAAAACAGGGAACTGGAACAGAAACACACATGGCATACGCCACACTGCTTCTGTTATCATCCCTACTACACGTTTTATTTTTATATCTCTCTTTTAGCTAGATATGCAATCGTACTGTATGAAAACCTTTTGCTATTTTTTCTACAAATGATGTTGCAGAATAGATTTGTGACCTGCAGTAATAATCAGAATATTTTAGGTGAAGTAGACTTATTTAAGATCTAGCTGTGTATTTAGGCTTTTTAATGTCTTCTGCTGGGCTTTTAAAAGTAATTGGATTATGAATTTACATCCTTTGCACACACATTTAATTTCCTGGGTTTGGGTTTTCTTTTTTTTCCCTGTTCTGTCTCCTTTGTGAAAGCTGGCTGATCCTCTGTTTAGATCTCCGTTTTCAACCTCCCAGGAGAATGAAGTACAATCATTCTATAATACTGTTGAAGTATACATCACTAACGAAATGTCGCTTATGCAGTTCATGCTTCACAATATGAAAAGCTTGAGCCTAAGGCAGAGACCTGGTTTTGTTTTGGTACACTTAATTATAAACCTTGTCAGCTGTAGCAGCGCTGTGATGTCTGACAGTGAAATGAGCCACCATTGCTCTTACATTTTGGAAAATGTGTTTTGGTTATATAAATGAGGATAATTAACAATTTAGGAACTCGTATAACTGAAAAAAATGCTTTGCATCTTTGTCTGGAAAGACTTCAGTAGGTTCTATCTATCTGGTTAACCAACATGTTGTGATTGCATTTTAGCATGTGCAGTTTGGCTCAGTGTTGCAAAGATAACAGAAAGCCACTTCTACATTCCAGCCAGTGCTGATATATGTATTTTAGTTCACATCACTGAAACTACAGAATTACAAAACATGAAGTTACATGGTATAAATTAAACTGTGGTTCAGAAAAAAAAAAAAGCCAGTCATTGCCAACCAAAGACTTTTCAAGAAACAGTGATCATTTCTTGCCCCACATCTAGAAAAAACCTAGGATAACAGATGTGCCTTGCAGCTTTCTAGCATGGTAATCCAGGCTGGGCTCTAGCAAACAGAAATCTGAGTCTGGGCACCACAGTGGAGACACACTGCTAGCAGCTGCCTCATTGAGATTGTAAAGCCAAGATGCTACCTTCCAGATGAAGCTTCTCAGGTAGACTCAGCTGCCAGAGTGTCACGTGAAGTAGGGGAGAATCCAATGATCAGACTTTAAAAGCTTTATATGAAAGGTCAAAAAAACCAAGTGTGCAATGCCTGCAGATCAGCGTTCATGCTAAGACTATTTTCACTGTTTCTCCCTGATTTTATATTTACCATTTCAAAATAACATTTCTCCAAAAAGTCAATGAAGAAAGCAGATTTCCACGTGAATCTTATCCTGTTATTTCTCTCTTTTCATAGTAACTCAAACCTTAGATGTGCTTTGAACAGCAGCATAATGTTGTCATGTTGTCAGCAGCAGAAGTGAGTTGGGGATTTTTGTCAGCAAGATCAGAACATAAAGACTGGGGGAGTACATTCAGGGTTTCCATAGTCCAGGGGACAATATATGAATAACAGGAACGGTTTATAACATGCCTGATAACGACCAAAATTCTATGCAGAAATAAGTTCCTGCATACTTTTTTCTTTGTGGTGTTTTAGGTCAGTTGGCTCTTTTAACCACTGTCATTATCTTGCAGACCCATATCTTCTACTTTTTTATGACTTCAGAGACATAATCACTGATATTTTTTTGCTGTTTGCTATTTCTTGTTACTCTTGTCTCCCATAATTTTATGGGTATCCCTTGTTCTGTGTCCTTATGTCATCAGGACATCCTGTGTGTCTCCTTCATTTTGCTTTTAGAGCTTATAAGTTAACATTATTCATGACTATGAGATCCTCCCACTCGTCTTCTTTCACATAGATATGCAATAATACCAGGACCTAGGCTCTTTAATGTAATATGATTAAATCTACATATTTAAAGGCAGAGTTTTGAAGTCATTCACTAGAAATGACTAATAAGACAGAGTTAGGTGGCTGTAAGTTCAAGCATGAATCCAAGCATATTTTCCATGTCTCCTAAGCAATGACAAATGGATGCTAGATACTGCATTGTAGCTGGGCATAGCAAATTGCTGTGGCTTGAATAGCTTTTGGCAAAAGGTTTTCACTTATGAAATGACAGTGTTTTAACACTGGGTACTGATTTAATTCAAAGTTCTGATAAACAGAGCATGGTGTCCAGGTTTTAATATAAAAGGTCTTTCCTGAGAAATTTCAGAAGACTTATTTATTGTGAATATTTCAGATTCTTCAGGGGAAAAAACCTACATACACTAAGTGGTAAATAAGCTGCATTGTCAATAGCAATAGATAAGAGTGTATAAGTTAAAATTTTATTAGAACATTTCCATTTCAAGGTGTGTTTTTTTTCAATAGCATCAAAACAATAAAATTATTGTGTGAGTTTGCCTGCCCTGTTCTAATGACAGAAATAGTATAAACCTGGTACTTTGGGTAACAAGCATCAGGACACCACAGGTTACCTGGTGATACCCTTGCCATGACTCTCAACACTAATTTATGGTTTATAATGATTTGCCAAACTGCCAACACTCATTTAAGCCAAAGTCATTTAGGGATTTTTTTTTCCTTTCATTTTACTGCCTACAGTCTTAATGCTTCAAAGGAAAAAAAAATAGATTGTACAATTATAAATACATTTTTCCATGAGGAGAGAAATGCCACTTGTTGTAAGGATGACAGTTTCCCCATCCCCCGGATTCCCTGCCTTTCTGGTCCCCTTTCACATTACTCAGGGGAAAAATGAATTCTCTGTGTGTTTAGAAAAAAATGTTTTAATTTTACTTGGAACGAAAATTGGGTATACAGTAGGAATCCACAGAGAGTACAAGGGAGCTGTGCCTGACACCAAGCTTTCTGTATGGAAGAAATCTTTGCCTGTAACTAAGGGGAGAGATTAAAGACGAGCATAATTAATGTTAGCATCTTCCATGCGAACACATACAATTACAGTGCTCACAGTGTGTGCTTCTCATAATGGAAAAGTGACCTTTCCAGCTCACTCAGCATGTTGGCTAACATTTTGCATATCACTGAGCTGCTAGGAAACCATATTTTGCTCTTACCATAGTCCCACAAAAGCAGCTTGTGACAATGCATATGTATTCTGATTTTTGCCTTCTTTTTCTCCTTGGCTACCAGTTTTACAGAAATCTTTGTGCTATATTGATGTGTATCTGTGATATTTTTTTTTTAAGTGCCTTGCTACATGGGAATCCTTCCTAGCATCTCAAAGAGTGGATCTTCATGTGGAAGAAGATTCTGAAGACAGATCTTGAGTAATATCTCTGCTCGATCTCTGCCTTTTCCATGCATTTTCTCCCAACCAAAGAAGTGCTTTATACAAGATCAGATACGTTATTAAATGTAACTGTTAAAAATCAGTGGAATGCAGGAAACCAGCTTATTGAAAACTCAGGTATTCTAGTCCTGAAATACATTTTGGAACATGCTCTATATTGCTTTATATTGCTTAGCTGTGATTTTACATATTTTTATGCAAGTGTTTGCATACAATTGTTTTCATAAATATTGCATAATTTGGATATAAAGTATTTTAAATATGTAAAAATAGCTCCATTTTAATAAAAAGTTTAATAAGGAAAGCTTGTCTTCATTCTGTGTCCTAGTCTTTAAGAAATATTTTGGTATTTTAGCATGCTTGTTATATTCTCTTTGTTGAGTAATTTCCTGTACTTGTAAAATTATATTAGCATAATCTTGAAGGAGCTCTTTAGGATTGTTTTAATAGATTGTGCTAGTCTCCCAATGGCATCACGGTGCAGAAAGATGCTGAACATGTTCTGTGAGATCAATGCTGCTTTAACATACTGTTAATTCAGTTTTCAGTTTGCAGTATTTACATGTCTAATAAACATCTTCAGTTTGACATCTTTTTAAAAGATAAACTGGCAGTTCATGAAGCAGACTTTCCCCAACGATACAAGGTTAGTTGCAGCACTGATCCTGCCACCACAAGAGCTTCTGTATGGAGTTTGCAGGATCAAACCTTTACTCCCACGGCTGACCTTCCCATAATCCTTAATTTCCTCCCTCTTTGGAGAGCCGGTGCGGAAGAGAAAGGGATAAGAAAGGAAAAGTGAGGTTTGCATTAAAATGATTAGCTGATTCACTCATGCAATATGAGTGAATCATGAATTAAAGGGTTCCAGTCATTGAATTATTCCACTCAATAGGTCTGTCAGTCTGCACTTGTAATTCCTGCAGTTGTTCCCCCTGGTAGTTATGGTCCGAGCAAGCCTAATTCTGAACGTGTCAAGAACAAGATGCGGGAATCTGGGATGGCTTAACCACGGCTCTGGCCTTGCAGAACAGCAGGGCTTCACCTCTTGTGGTGGTATTTTGTGAACTCGCCCTTGTTAGTCACCTAGTGGCTGCAGAAGGGCCGGTTCCTGAGCACAGGGCTGTGCCTGGGTGGATGTCCCAGCTGGACAAGTCATTCTGTAGTTTCGATCTTAAGAACTTCAGATTGCAAGTGGGACCTGGAATACCAGGACAGCCTTTTCAGCAATGCAAAGATGACTGCTCTCATGCTGGCCCCATGAAGTGTTAATGAAAGCTCAGCTCTTTTTTTGTTGTTTTTTTTTTGTTTGTTTGTTTGTTTTTAAATTATCTATAAAATAGCGGTGAAGATGTTTCTTTAATACTGCAGGAAGCATGCACCTCTCCCAGCACGGACAACTCACAGATGGGAGGTGAGTGTGTCTGTGTGTGAGGAGGAAGGCAGTGTGGTGGCCAGGGGCTGTGTCCAGCAGTGCTGGCAGTAGGTGCTGGCAGGAGGCATGGAAGACCGTGGCTGGACAGTGCTCTTTTTCTATTGTATCCTTCACACTGATTTTTTTTTTTTTTATATGAGAGCTTCTGTCAATGTGCTCAGTAGCCCTTAAATGCCTTTTCCTCTGCTTTATTTTCTTTTTTTACCATCTAAACTTTTGGGATTCACCAATATCAATGTGTTCCACAATTTAATTTGCAGGAAAAATAAATTTGTTTTGTGATTTCCTAAACCAGCTACCCGACAATTTCAGGTAATGCCCTCTGCCTTGTGAGAAGAAAGGAACAATTGTTTCCTATTTGTCTTCTCTCTGCCACTCAAGAACTTACAAACCTCTAGTGTGTCTTCCAAGTGCTGCCTCTTTTCCCAGAGGAAAAGCTGTAGCTTAATATCATCTTGCAGAAAAGGCATTTCACATCTGTGCTCATCATTGTTGCTTTTCTCTATATTTTCTAGTTCTACTGCAACCAGTGTTCAAAATGCAGGCACACCAGAAATGTACGTGTTGCAATAATTATGCTTTGGGTTTTTTTCATCATTCTTTCCTACTCATTCCAAATTTATTTTTTAACATACCACTGAATGTGTAGCTGCCATTCCATAGTGGGCATTGCCATGCCCACTAACATTAAGAGCTATTCTGAAGGTTGCTAAATAATTTAATTTCCATCAGTGTGTATATATAGGAGAAATGGCTTTTCCCCAGTGAGCATTCATTTGCATTTATTAATACTGGATTTTGCCTGCTGTTTTTAGCTCCTAATCTCTCAGTAGTGTACAGTCCTATAAACAGGATTCCAACAAGATAGGCATCAGTAACACTTTGAATACCAGGTAAGTGAAAATTCAAGAAAACAAGCTTGAAAAAGGTTTATCTGGAAGGATATGAATGTTTAAGTGTAACAAAAAATTCAATATCGTGACTCCTCCAATTTAGGCTCCTCCAAGAAAAGGAAATGCCTGGTTAGCTGAGATGGGGAATACCAATGTGCATTGCATTGATTTTGCCTGTGTGTTTTGCTGCAAGCAGAAAACTGCTCTCTGAGGCTTTTGGAAATCAGAAGCACCATCAGAGATTTTGCATCCTTGGCAAAAACGTGGGCTGCAGTTCATTATGTTCATGATTAATTTTTAATTCTTTTCCACTTTAGCAAGGCCATAACTTATGGGGGAAAGACTTCAGTAATTAGTTATGTAAAGGCCATGTTGTTATTTTTCTGATTTCCCAGTGTCAGTATCATAATGCAAAACCAAAGTCTATTGTTAAGAACAATCAAACATTGTCCTTTCTGTGACATGCAAATACTTCTGAAACTTATACTTTTAGAAAGTCTATTGTATCTTTAGACCTATTTGCAAGATTTTTAGTTTTATGGAGTCTCACCTTCCTTAGGCTAATGCTTGGAAAGTGCTTAGATTCGATTACTCAAAATTAGTCTGCCTATACTTACTAGATTTCTGTTAAGCTGTTTTCAGATAGCTTTGTATGGCTTGTTAGAGCCCAACCACAATAAATAACTTCTGAAGTGTCAGAAGTCGGACTAGGAATTGAACTTTCAGGTACCTATAGCTAAGACCTTCTGTCTCAAGGAATCAGCTCCCCTCCGCAAATTTGAAGACTTGAAATTTATTAAATACTTAAAAGACAAATATGATCTTCAAAAAAAGAAACCAGGTAAAAAATGGTGTGTTGCTTTAGTGTTTTGTCTGCAGAGAGCATGAAACAACAGCTCTGAATGGTAGAAAGTTTCCCATCCACTTCCACGTGAGTTTTGTTCTGAAATTTATATGAGATCACTTTAAACAACATTAGTGTTTTATTGTAAAATAGAAAATTCAAACTGCACCTGCAGTTTCCTAGCTAGATAATCACCACTTGAACACAGAACTGGCACAGCCTATCAGCTTCCTTGGGCAACCAGAGACAATGTGACCAGCAGTGTTTTCTTGGCCCAAGAACTCAGTTTTTTGCAGTAATGTCTTTTCTCCCCAGCATCAGAGATGGGACCATTGACAGGTAGTTGCTAGTTACTGGTCAAATTACTTTCAAAGCTCCCATTACAGTATCCTGACTTTAGGTACAGACACTTGGAAAGCACAAATCAAATAAATATTTAAAAGAAAGAAAAAAGATGTCCTTTTGCTCAGTTCACTGTGTAAACCCCAACTCCTGGCTAAGCACAACCAGCTTCCTCTGTGATTGCACAGTGTGTGGGGCTGCAAGGTTTAGTCATAGTGGTCACTGTCTTGACCATAAAGAGGAAACAGTTCCCAGACAGAAGAAAACGTCAATTGTCGAGAACATGCTGCCTCTATATGTGAGTGGTTCATACTTAGGGCCTGTAAACAATGTATTTCTTTTCTCTTGTTAGACTGAAAACACATAAAAAGACAAGAACAAAAAGCTTCTCAGACACCTAAAAAGGGAGCTGCCATCAGGTAATAAAGGTAAAACAGTGATGGCTTGTATGGGTTAGACGCTAGTGGCTTTAAGCACTGAATGATTTTAAGTGGTTGCCTGGTGCAGATTCCATCACTTCAGAAGCGGGAAGACACATGTCCATAGAAAAAGGAGATAAATATGGGCATAAAGAAAAAGCTGCTGGTCCCTGCTGCTGTCAGCCTGCACCCAAAATAGTGGCTTTTCAAAAAGATTTGGGCTTTATATATTGAAATTCATTCATTTGCCTGATTACTATGGTCAGGACTTCACTGATAGCGTCACTAAAATAAATATAATGCTGGTATAAATTAATCATGAAACCAACCTTCCAGCAGGAGCTTTGCAGGCCAGGAGGAATACCAAGGGGTTTTATTTCATATGCCAAACTCACACTTTAATATTGCATATCAGCACTGCCCACTATTATTGCACAGTCTCTTGCGGCTTAGTGAAGAATGGACGAGGGCAGAGGTGTATGTAATAGGCTCCTCTTGATGCTTTTTAAGTTTAATCAAAGAAAAGGGCTAAATAAACCTTTCCTGACAAATGGAGGAACTCCTGCCTGGTCCCTGGTGGGGCTGACTCAAGTGACTAGAGGCTCAAATTGTACAGCCTTAGCAGAAAGCACCCGGAGAGCAAAGCATTGGTAAAGCACCGCAGAGCTTTGCAGCCTCTGCTGCGTGACCCAGTTAGGAGCTGTGGATTCCCTTTCTGCCATCCTCCTGCAGGGTGAAAAGCCTCATCTGTGCAACCCCACAGAGGCAGATTCGTGAATACAGAGCGATTAAATGAAATGTTGGTAAACAAACCTACTTCAAGAAACCTACTTTGTTGCTTTTCCAAGGTGCAGCGATGTTTGGGTGAAGCCTTGCTTGGAGGAACAGAGAGGTGACACCTAATGGGAAGCAGCGAGGGACAGCCGCAAACTCTATGTGGATTTGGGAAGTTTTGGGGACCTGAAAAGTGAAGGTACATCCTGTTTTACGTTAAGATACACAATTAAAGAAATGCAGAACTGTAAAAGGATGTCCTTGTTTAAAATATAATCAGAAAAATGATCAAAACCCATTATATTAGTTTTCCTACAGCCATACATTGAGATTTAAAATTTTTGATCAAGACTGTGACACGACACTGAGTTTTCAGCAGGAATAATTCCTTGATAACTCTATTGCTTAGAAGGTTAGATAAGGAAAAAGCATTATTATGTCTGCATTAATAATTAACCAAGAGTTGCCAGCAAGCCATTAACTGTCAAAGCCAAACTGAGAAAATTCCTTGGAATCAAGACAAGGTTGATTACATTGTGTGGGGAAGATTCACTGTTCTTTAAGTAATTGTTATAACACTATGTCAGCTTAAAGAGCAGCTGAGTTGCCTTTTTGAATTAACTTCTTTAATCAAAAATAGTGGTTGCAATGTTATAATGTGATTTTTTTTTTCACAAAGTAAAGCATCTCACCAACTCTTTTGCAAATAAAAAGATTTTTATTTTTTTTTATTTGTACTCAGGAATTGCATTTTTTAAAATAATAAATTAAGCTTTCACCAGGAGGTTAAAAAATAGGATGTAAGATGGGAGCTGAGCAAGAAGCTCCATTCATGTACAGCTATGACAAAACTCTTTACTTCTAAGTTGAGAAGTGTTTTTTCACTTAGGTGCTGCATTATTTGGCTGGTGGGTTACAAGACAACATCAGAGTTCCCCTGAATATCTGCACCCCCTGCCCAGGAGCCTGTAAGAATTGCTGGAGCCCCATAAAGCTGGTACTGAGCTCCTAAGGCTGCAGGGGCTACCTAAAGGAGCAGCTCATTGAGGTTCCAAAATCACTAATAGTTCTTCATCTCTTATTTACTACTTGATACTTCAACATACATGGCACAAGAGTCCAAAGCTTCTACCTAATAAGAGGAAAAGAGGGAAGTTTATGAGCATCCCTTTCAACCTAAAAGGCATTCCATGAGTCTGTGAAATAAAGTGAAAACTGAGAGTAATTCTATGATGAGAAAAACTATTACAGGAATGGAGTTACTTCCTCTTCTACTTTAGTCCACCAGCAATACCTTTTGCAATAAAAAAAAACAAACCTGGCAGATACTCTGCTGACATGAAAGTAAGACTAAAGCAAGGTTAGAGAAATATATGTAATTGGGTTTGAGAAAAAATAGCTAAATGAGAATGGCTCTTTGGAGACCATGTAATCATTCACTGACAGGACAGTACATATTTTATAAGGAAATTAATTATGACAGCTTAACATAGTAAAATAAGTTGTTCAATATTTATTGGTGCTTTCCGGCATGTTTCTTTTTGTGATTGCACATATTTTGCTAGCATCTCACTGTGGGGAAGAAAAATAATGGAGAAATATAAAAGGGGAGGTACAAAAGCAGAAAAAGAAACTAGTTTTTAAACTTCTGTGATGAAGACTGTACACTATAGCACAGAATTGTTAAAATAATTTTAACATTATACAAATATTTTAGTGCCTCATTTTGTCACATATGGGTAGAGCAAATGAAGAAATACACTTCTGCTCAACCTAGAACTTTTTTTTTTTATATTAGCCTTTTCTTAATTTCTGTGTATTTTGTGAAGAAGAGAGACTCAGTACAGAGCAGCATCAGCCCAATCCAGAATATCTAACACAGAAAGGCAGCACTGGGTCAACCAAGCAAGTCTTTGCCAGCTTCTTTTAACCAAGGGAAAAAAAAACCATAGCTAAAATGCAGAGGTCACAACAGAAAAAAATCCCCAATTTATTTATTTTTTCCTTTTCCATGAGAGCTGCAAAGCCACCTCCTACAGGTCCCACACTGGTTCCTGCTGACCTGCTCAGCATCTCACCCAGCTTCAATAAGGGCTTTTACAGCCACATTAGGACAGGGTACAGAGTCCCCTGACGGAGGGGCTGGCAAGGAGCAGGGTACGGGGGGCTGGGAGCCAGGCGCTCGCTGGGGAAAGGTAACCCTGGTTCTCTTGGCTGCAGCCCTGCCCCAGGGCCAAGGGGGATGCTGAGGAGCAAAAGGAGCTACTGTACTCTGTCTCATTACTCAAAAAAGATTCTGGGAGCGGTACAAAGAAAATTGTCATCTGTCACTTGGATTGCAGTCTATATGTAGATTTCAGAATATAGATCAAAAAATTGAATGGAAGGAAAAACAACAACCTTGGATACAATTAGAAGGATATCTGCTTTCATGATTTAAACTGTATTTAGCTTAGATTTTAACCCTTAACTCAAAATGTTCCTCTTTCTACCTTACATGGCTTGCTACCTACACCGGATGTGTGTTGCGTCTGAAGTTTGTGAAGGTTGCCATGGGAATTCTGGCTTCACTGTTCAGTAAGTCATTGTCTGCAACTTGACAAAGCTGATCAATGTTACTGCTATATATGTTCATCTGCCCTTAGAAGCATTTGTCTTATTGATGACCTTTATGGAAAATAATATTACTTCCTATCTGTTTTTTAATGTCATCTTAATTATCAAAAGTATTTATTCAGGACAAATAAACTGCAAGACTGTTGAGGTTTTCCTTGGGAGTCTCTCTCCAATAGCACAGATCCAGATTTTAGATCATTCTAATTCATTATTTGTGGTACAGCTATTTTATAGGAAGGATGTAGAAACGTATATATGACTTCACGAAAAGGCCAGCCAAGTGTCACACGGCACAGCCATGTGCCCATAAAGCTGGCAGCTGACATTTAGCTCACTTGAGTGTGGAGAGCTGCTCAGTGCAAAGAACATTGCAGTATTAATTTTAGTTTTAAAAAAATCTGAGATCAGTTTAGAGCAGAATTGACTACCCTGAGTAATTCTAACCATGCAAATGTATTTTTATGGCGCCTCTTGTTTTTTGGTCTGTTCATTTATTCTGGGACATGTGAATATTCCTGATGTGATTGCTGACCACCTCATTATGCTGTGATCCAGAATCCATGCAAATGAATGAAAAGACCAAAGACTATTGATGACCTCAGCTTTTCTAATACAATGTCTCCCAATTAAGCAACATTTAAATTGTTAATAGTATTTGGGGAAAATGTGCTTATGTAAAAGAAACAGGATCAGAAAAATATAATCAGTATCTTGATTTATTTTATATTTGGTAGTTTTTCAGTATTTCTGCCATTTATTTCTGAAAGGTTGGGGGGTGACTTTTCCTTTTGGGAGAGGAGCATTTTCCATTGTATCGTCTTAAGCATCTCAGCTGTTCTCCAGCAGCAGCAACATGTGTTTAGAGGGGAAGCAATAAAGCCTTAATTATAGGGCCATGTAACAGCTAAAAATGCATATTCTACTGCTATGTGTTCTTCAGAAGGATGTAATCAATTCACACTGTTTTTGAATGATGTTTCATATTGTGATCTTGTAATCAGATCTTAAAATAGCTATTTTATAAAGAAAGCTAAACCCCTATAATTAGAATAGCTTTTCTTTTTTCCAAATTAACCCCAAAAGAAAAGTGGGAGGATGGAGGTACAGCAGCTTTGATTTTGAACCCCCTACTGAAGTAAAAGAATGCTAATAATTTGAAAGTTGGTTTTGTTTTGTTTGGGGTTTTTTTCAGAAAAAATGTGCAGCCATTAAACAACATCCACAACAACTAAAGGTGGTCTGTGAGAGATCAACTTAAAATGGTGTTTCTGTAACGCTGAATCACCATTAATAAGTTCAGATAGTGAACAGTGACACATTGTTTTGGATTTCAGTAAGAAAAGAAGAAAACAGAGTTGACAGAATTCAGCATTTTCAGAGATTATTTTTGTACCATATCTTTTAAAAAGTGGCCAGTGGCTTCTGCTCTACACTGTGATGGTGAGGTCCTGCTGTAAGCTCCAGTCCTTTGTGAACTGATTTGTAATCTTGGTTTCTAAACATACCACCAACTGAGGCTGACAATGTGATATCCAGGAAAAAACTAAACTGATATTTCATTACAGCAGACTTGGAGAACAGCTGCAAAGTCCTTGCCATGGGGATGGATCTATGGTGTATCTGGAGCATATTTAATCCTTTGGGGTTAATTTTGAAGAAGATGGGATTAATGGATAAATTATATTTATGACAGCTCTATTTTAGCCTTAAGGTATGGTGTCATAAGAAAGAAGGGCCTAATATGAATGCAAGGTAATTAATGTTGCCTAGCAAAAAACCCAAATTTTAGAGGATCCTGTGGCTGAGTAAAGTCCAAGGGAGTTACACCACCCCTCTGCTTGGCCATTTTGCAAAGACATGGCCACTGAAGTGGACAAGTTCAGGGACAAATTCATAAGTATGTTAATGACCAAGGAAAGAAGGTATGTCTATTTGGGGAATATTCTATCTTTTTAGAGTATAAATTACTGTTGTCAGCTGAAGAGAATCAAAAGTATTAGAATAAACTACAAATTGCTTTTGCCTAATCTCTTGAAGTTGCTTAGGACACAGTGACATCCCCACCCTGTGGCAGAGCGTGAGAAAAGCTTCTCACTTTTCTAAGTCTTTGACAAAATATACATAGCAGGAAGGAGAAAGGCTGTCAAGTCTCTTGGCCTTTTCTGTTTCTTAAGTTTTATCATGTACTTCTGCAGCATATGGGTATAACTAATTACGTTTTCTGAGCAGATGTGCAAAAGATGGATTGATATGCGAAGGCTGGTAAATGTCCAATGAGGAAGAGACTGGTGTGCCCATGACAGATTTTGTAAATGAGACATTTACGGCAAAGGTGAACATAAACCATTTCATTTTAATGTTATTCCTGAGGTTAAAAGAAGCCCAAATCCATTGTCAATGGGGAAAAATGCCTAATATGTCTCTGTTTCCACTTTTAGAAAAATTAGTTTTTTCAAAATCTGTTTGGAATATATTGGGTTTTCTAACTTCTTTCCTCTCTTCTCTCCCATTTTCTACTTACTGTTGAAAAGGAAGGTAAACAGGAAAGGAACTGGAAGAGGAAAAAAAAGTCCCCCTCACACAAAAATAAGATTTAAAAAAATACTGATTTTTCAAATGTTAAAGAGAAGAGTCAACTGATAAGACTAGTGACAATCTGTACACAATACACTTGAGCAAACAGCAAACAAGGAATTAATGATGTAGCTACTTGATGTGGTATGTCAGAGCAGATCTGACTGACCACTGAGAGGAGCTTAATGGCACAGCAACTAATGTTGCTGAATATACCTACCTCAAGCACAACAGAAGCCTTACGGATAAGGCTTGAAAAATACACAATCTTATTGTCCTAATTCAATATTAAGCTGGAGGTCACTTTGCAAAACAAAAGCAAAACATTATTTAATATTAAAAATGGTATTTTTCCCCAAATGTTACTGCCCTTTTATAAAACAGTACTTCTGATCATTTAATTCCCTTTAGGTAGATGTAGGTATGTTCCCACCCGGCTAGCTCTAGAGGGTCTCCTCTGTTTTCTTTGGTTGTTTTTAAACAGAGCTGAAGGAAGTTTGAGAAGTTTGTATATTCTTTGCAGAGAAAGAACTAAAGAGTATTTTGCTTCGCAAAGGGATTCAAAGTTGTCATCCTTTTTATTTTCTACAGTTAGTTACTTCATTATTATTCACATGTCTCAAATCTGTGTATTCACCTTCAATTTTCAGGTGCTTTTCCTTCATAGTTAATTTCTTTCTTCATTTCTCTCCAACACCATGTAATATTTATTACATTAGGGCTAAAGCTGCATGAATAATTTATCAACTATTTTGCCTCTTTTCCTATTCAAGTTTGGCCCACAATGATTTACTTGAAATATTCATTATTTGAAAAGTGTTGCTGAATAATTTTTGCAAATAATTATTGGTCTGTGTATTATTCAGAGGTACAACCAAGTACCCAAGTGGCAATGATTTAACACTTTCATCCAACTATCCCCTGATGGAAGCTCATCTTCTGATCCAGTGTTTGGTGCACCTCCTGAAAACATCCCCATTTGAAACTGGCTTCCTGAAAATACTCCTCAATGTTCACTTAAAAGTTTTGATATAGAAAAAAAATGCCCACCAAATAAGTGCATGTTTGTAGACTACTTGGAAAGGAAGGACATAAGAGCCAGTGGTCAAAAGAAACTCATTCAGCAATGAGAGCACTATCTACAAGGAGCTTGCTGCTTGTTCAGTGAACTGATGGGCTGCCCGTGCTCTCTTCATCCAGTCACTCCCTTTGCTCCTCAGCCCCATCAAACAGCACAAGTTACCCCAAGTGACAAGTCCCTTAAAAATGAAATGCTATACATAGCTATTTACATAGCCAGCCTTCAGGAAGCCTGAACAAGAACGCTGATACTAAGAGCAACGAGCGTGTTGGGGAGTTTGCCTTTCAGCATGGATGCTGGCAGCAACTAGAAGTCAGCATCGGTCCTGCAGTGGAGGGATGAAAACACTTATATTCAGCTACATATTTTTCAGCCACCAGTGGCATCCAGGGTATGTGAACTGTGTCTACATGGATGAGGGATGCCACACTTTGGGAAGCGAGGGGCTGGGCTTTCAGGAGTCCAAGATCTGTTGGGATCAGCAAGTCCTGTGCCCAGTTCCCCACCTGCCAGCAGCTGGGTTTGTAGTCACTGTCTGCTCTCATCAGGGCAACAGCCATTTCCACGCAAGTGTTGCAGACTACAAATCCCTCTCTTAATGAGATGCTCAAGGGAAGATCCTTGGACAAACCTACACCTTGTATCCTCAGCTTCCAGCCCATTTCTGCACCATATTAACAGGTGGCAGTACTAACTTGGCTCATTTGGCTTCTTTGGAGAGAAAACTGGTGCCTTAAATAAATAATAGCGATATAGTAGTAACATGTTTTTTTTATTTTTTTCCCCAGGCATTTGTATAAACATCTATATAAATATCGCTGTTCCTTAGATTGGCAGCTTTCAAGGCTGGGGTGTGTTTCACCTTTGTTGATAAAGCATCTAACATAGCAGTTTCTGCTCTGAAGTTGGAACTTTTACTTGCTGCTACAGTGGAATTAATATTTACCTCTGCACATGTAGTGTTGATAAGCCCTAGGAAAGCAAACTATTTGTGTTTGCAATAGGAGCAAGTAATCACAAACTCAGAGTTAGGCCCCAAAAAAGTGTCACCTATAAAATGCAGTAAATACTGTTGCAAAATACTGTCAGTTATACAGTTAGTTCTCAATGACATCTCTTGCTTTTGTGAGGAGGTTGCTTTTAATTTAATTGCTAATTACAAGTTCAATCATTTACTGCTTAATGTTCCCAATTTAGCAGTAAAAGAACATTAAGTGATATAATTGCTGGTGAAGACCCTAACAAAATTGGAAAAGGAGGGGTGGGGGTAATCTTTCAAAGCATCAGGGCTCGCTCTGTGCTTGCACCAATTTTCCACCTCCTCTTTTTGTTAGCAATGGGAGTGCCGACCCTCAGGGTTAGCTTCTCTTGAACAAAAACCTGGAAGTTAAATTAGTGTGGCTATCTGCTGTGGTCTGTGAGAGTCACCAGCTGTACCTGTGCCCTGCAGTGGCTCCAGGAGTGTGGTCGGGGCAGCAGGGAGTGAAACACCAAGAGGGACAGACAGCATGTATCAAATGGAGCTGTGCTTTGAAGAGGATGGAGAGAATGTGCTCTGTTACATATCAAAGCAAACAAGTGGGACTACCTTGGAAGAAAAGATATATTAGTGAGGAAAACAAATATATTCTTTCTGACTTTCTAATAAAACCTTGATACACAGAAATATATATGAGGAAGATTGCAAAGTAGACAATTCGTACTGAGAAGCAGTCTGTAAATGATTGACTACAGAAGATGTGATTTTTTCAAATCATGTAATTTTTTTTGGTTAGGCTGAGCTGTCACCCACCATAGCCAGATTCTGTGGATGAACGTGTATCCTGTAATTAATTATTACTTATTCTTTTTCTGTCTGACCCCTGGAGCTGTTTTTTATAAACTGCAAATTGTCAGAATCTGATTCGTATTCAGTGGTACTGACAGTGGGAATGATCAGAAGAATTCACTTAACAAATATAGATGATAAAATAAAATGTCACATTTTATTACATACTTTTGTTCCATCTGCCTGAGCAATTTTAAATGCCAGATTTAAAGAAGTGCCATCAGGCCACGTCTTTCAGGGGTGCTTGCACATAGCTGCACTGGCTTTTAGTATTTCCTTTCCATTAAGAGGATAATTTGGTGGCACAGTAAACTCCTGGAAGGGGCCAAAGCATGTGTGTTTGAAGTGTGACACTCACTCATGCTCCTGCTCTGGGAGAGCACAGGGAATCACTACCTCCCAATTTGCCTCTCCCTAGATCCACAATTGCTTTTCATGTTATTGCCCTAGCTGGGAAGCTGCATGACTGTTTCCATGCAGCTTTTGAGGGTCACCATTGCTCACCTCCATGCTGCTTTCTAGTAAGGCACTACAAGAGCATCTCTGTTGCGGTGGGTTTTTGGGCGTTTTCTATCACTCGCAGCATTTCTCTTGTTCACATACCAAATATTGTGGCTTTAGAAAATTTCAGATTAACTATTTTTATAATCTATTTATTCTGTTTCCATCAAGGAGGCAGAGCAATGGTGACAGCAGTTAGGTAGCAGGTTGTGGTGACTTTTTCACTCAGGTTCCCAGCAGAGTGCTTCCATTTTGTTCTGGTCCTTCTTGGGGACAGTACCTGCCCTGCCTGCCAGGGCTGCCTGATCACATCACCCTGTCCTCCTCACCAAGGAGGGAAGTAAATCCATCTAAGCCCTGAAGTCTGTCAAAGACTGTGGGCCTTAAAGTTCAGCTCAAACTTGAAGCATCTTTGATGCATTTTCTGCTTCAAAAATGCTGTGAAAAAAAAATGTAAAGGGAAAAAGACGCAGAGGAAATAACTCAGCAGAGGGAAAAAAAAAAAGAGGAAATGGAGCACAAGGAGGTAGAATAAAAAATGTAGAGAGGCTCTGATCAAAGAATAGAGTAGAGAGGAGAAGAGAAAAAAGAGATGATGAGTAAGTCAGTAAATGCTACATGCTCCATGTCTGCTTTCTGTGCCAGCTCAGTGGTGCTATGGCTCAGATGCACAGAACTGGTGCTGCACAGCAAGGAGAGTTTTCTTCTCCTTGGTAAAATCTGAGTAGCTTTCAAGGGGGACAATGGTATTATACAGGACAATTTGTTACTGCCCCAGCATTACTGCAAGTAAGATATGAAGTAATAAGTTGCCAGGAGTACCTCTGTTGCTACATCCACCCTGTGAAAAAGAATTCTCATTCCACTCTTTACCCTTTGCCATCCTGTTTGTATTCGCTTTGAGAACTCGGCAACTTGTCAAAACGTGTAAAAAATCCAGACATGTTTAGGACTGGAGAACAGCTAGAGAGTTCTCTCTAGACACACGCGTTTCAGACAGAGAGACCTTAAAAGGTGCAAAATTTCAGCCCACAGATCCATAGCACTTACTGAAAAAAAGATTTTCTTCTTCTATCACAAATTACCAGCTACTTGGAAATATAAGCCATTAGAGGCCTTCCATGGAAATTTAAATTGCATTTCAAAGTTGAAGCTTGCATGTATTTTTCAAGTGTTCAAAGTATCTTACTTTTCAAAAAAAAAAAAAAGAAAAGTAAGAAAAAAAGTGTTATTTCAGCTCATTTTAGGTCATATGTAGAGATAGGCAAAAGTGTCAAGGCATGACCGAAGCCATTGATTCCTCCTGGGCCTTAATTTTCTTTACTGAGTTAATTGCAGTTGGGCTTCCCTATAGCTATAAGTTAAACTTTCAGTTCTGTCTCTGTGAACTAGAAAGCAAGATGGTAAATTGCTTTGGCTGCCTTTGAGGCACCTAATGTATTTTTCAGCCTGTCATTTAAAAGCTGGCTGTACAATGGTAATGGTCAGGGGAGAAGATGCCAAGCATTTATCAAGTTAAGACCCATTAACAAAATATACCAGGAAATATGCATACTGGAGCCAAACACACCACTGAGTATGGTTTTGCTGAAAGAAATTAACAAGTACTCCATCTTTCCCTATAAATCGTCGAGAAGAACATTGAGGTTTTTTTCCTGGTTAAACTTTTCATGCTTGATCCCTGCAAATAATACCAGAATCGGGTACCTTTTTCCTGAAATAATGTAGGCTATAAGGGGAGGTAACTCCTTATATTAGGTATTGGGATTTGAACGTGAAAACTTTGCCAACTCCAGGCTACTATTAATTTTGTGCCCTGCCAGGGAGTAAAGCATGGATTAGACTCACAGAAATACCCCCAACTGTGCTCATGCCTCGGGGCGGATTTAGATCAGACTGATTGTTCCATTAAGCTCCCAATCTGGTGAAAAGTCACACTAGTAATTTGCATCTTCATAAAAGAATTAGCAGAGCTGTTGCTTTGAAGTTCAATTATCCATGTGCATGTTTAAAGCCGAATATTGAAAACGCATTGTGCTGTTTGCACAGCTGCAGAGAGTTAAATACACGGGATGTTTGCAGGTTTGCTACCGAACTTTGCCAGGGAAACACAGGGCTATTGTGAAGTCTGCAGAAGATTTTACACTATAGGCAGGCATTGAACTAGAAGTGAAGCTCTAAAGAAAGTTTATAACTTCATTTGTGGACACTGAGGATAAACTCGACAGTCCACTTAAGTATTTATATTATGAGGTGCCAGCTGCTTAACTATAGTTAAGGCTGAATTGAGCTTTGAATTTAAATCAGGGGTTCAACTTCATTATTTATGTGGATGACATGGTTTCTTTTCTTTTTTTCCTCATCTCAAAATTTATAGTACTTGCGCTTTAAGTACATGGTGGATTTCCTACTACCTAGCAAATCAAGCAGTTAAGGGTTAAAATTAAACTGTAAAATAGATACCTTAAGAAATTAGATTTTGTTCACAACACTACTGATTTTTTCACAGTTACCACTGTTAGAATTCAGTTACACAATATAAAAAAATAGCCGAAAACCACTATGAAAATAATTAATCAGTGTTTATATAATTGCTATGATCAACAGCTCATTTATACTTGCAGGGATTATTACAGCACCTGTTATTATTACGCAGCCTGTCATCCCTCCTTGCCAGCACTGCCACTCATTGCCACAGCACTCCAGGTTCCAGCTTTCCATGCTATAGTACTCCAACTCAGAGGAGGGCAACAGTACATTTAAACATCTTGGCATCCTGGCCCAGCTACTATGGCCCTCACATCCTGGTGATCTCTTGCCCTAGTGGCTTCCCAGGTGTGATGAAGCCTGCAAGGCTCTGTAAGGCTCCCTGCATCAGTGCAGCCCTGCATGGGACCCAGGAGTGTTCCCCAGGGGACTGGGGGTGGACAGTGGCTGGTAGTTTGGCTCTTTTTAAAGCCTCTTCCTATGGACCTGCCTCAGCTCTCCATGTGGGAACACCTTGAGCTCCAGCTCTGGCAGCGTTAGGGGAAGCCTGAAGCTGCAGCTCCCACCTGGCATGCTCCCAGGCACCACCTGTGGGTTTGGTAGCAACGAGATCACTTGCAAAAGCACCAGAAAGAAATCCTGATATTGGCCTGCGTAACCCTTTGAGAGAGATTCCACAGCTGAATGGAATAGAGAAGCCACATAGACTAGATTATCCATTATGAAACAGCATGCATGAGAAAAATTAATATTTTAATATTAAATTAATAAAATAATTTTATTAAATTCATAAAATAATTGGCCCGGGTAAGCTGCAGCTACTGCTGCCCATGCAAGACTCTTGATATTTGTATTATTTTATGTCCTTCAACCTTTTATAAACAACATAATATTTCACAGACCACTCGCCTGCTGCCACTGTGCCACGTTTTGGCTGTTGGTCATTTTTGCAGAGAACAGGAGGGGTTGTTTCAAAGGAGACAGGTATGACACATAATATTTATCTGTGAGTGAGGAAGATATTTTGATATGACTTTTATATTTATTGCTAGTGACTAATCAAAGGTCCCGCTCAGCATCTGAGGATCAGCATTTCTAATATGCTGGCTGCCTATCTCTCAATCAGAGCAACATCTTCACATCAAGCATTTTGTAGCCTGAGGCATTTGTTATGGGAATGTACTTCACAGAAAACCTAAGAGAAACAGACAGATCTGATCGCAAGGAAACCAAAATATTACAGCTCTGATGTTATCAAAATTAAATGACTGTCTTTGAACACACTACTTTTCCTATAGCAAAGACAATTACAAAGGGAAATACAAGTGAGGAAGGTTTTTTGAAATGTAGCAAGTAACTAAGGAAATCTCATGTATGAAAATCCAGGGTGTTTCGTACAATTTCATGCATTGATGAATCTTTGCCGATAGGAACATAATTCCTTAAGCTCACAACTGTACTTGTAATTAACTACATCAAAATGATAAGCCAGAGGAATTCAATCGTTTGCCCCAAAACACCATTCTCTTGGGTCTTGTGGCAAACTATTTGTTATGCAATAAGCCTAAACTGTTACAGAGTCAGATCTGCTCAGTTCACACACAGTGTCTCTCCAAATGAAAAACCCCAGTGGAAGAGATAACAATGTATTTATTTTATTGAAATAGTGCTGATCCTCATAAAACTAAGTTTCAGGTTAATCAGATTTACTGCTGTTTATTACTTTTCATTTACGAATTACTGGAAAAGCATCAGATCCTGGCACAGTCAAAACCCCCAAGAAAACTGCAGATCAATATAAACATTGATCCAGTCTGTTTCCAAAGCACACGTCTTCCTTTTGGAGCAAGTGTAAATGTTATACAACTTAAATTAAACCACTGCAAAGAATATTAAGATTAGAGCTGATTTCTAGCAACTGCTGAACATTTCTAGCCTGGAAACCACACTGTCACTAACTGCACACAGTCTTGATATATTTACAGTGATTCACATTCTTGTAATCTATATAATTTTATCTTGTCTCTCTCTGTTTAGCATTGCAATAATTAATGTCTTTTCGCTGTATTGTAATTTCTTTAATACTCAATACTGTTCACACTCCTATTGGGAAGAAAAAAAAAAAAGATAAATTCTTCCATAGTTTTTAATACTGGAAGGAATTCTGTGTGGCAAAGAAAACAAATCTTAAGAAGTGTTTAGCAATGCTGAACAAAAAGAAGTCCATGTCAAGCCCACTCCCACACTTGTTTATCCTAGTGGAGAGAGTTAAAAGATAGGTTTTGCAATATATGCAAAGGTCTAATAGCTAATGTTGAATGTGATACTATGGAAAATGTACGAAATGTGATACAATGTCCACATCCAACTTCTTTACAGGTTCGTTCCTGGCCCATCATATTTATATTAATAGTTTCCTATTATTACTTATTAAATGAATAGTCAAATTATTTCTTAAATAGAAATCAAGAGGGGCACTTGCATGCCTTGCTGCTATATGTAGAGCAAATATATCTTGTTTACTTTAACAGTCACAAAAGTCAAGGCGAAGGGGTTTGCAAAACACTGTGGGAATGACTCCAACATCCACTCCTTACATTACGCCCTGCTACGATTTATGTTATTTTCCTTAGCTGTTTATGATCTACACACCATTTTCTAGCTACACAAATCATGTTTGTCAAATTTGGAACACCACTGCCCGGTTACAATGACATTCACCTGGTATTTTATTAATAACCAAATAATAAAATTATTAACCAAATAAAATATTAAAAATATTAATGAACTAACAAAAAAAATCCAAACTAAAGGTCTGTCTTTGTGACGTGTTTGTATATTTAACCTGTCAGAAAGCAGAAACAATGACACATTGCTGATTAGCTCACTTCAGCTATGAACATTTCAAATTATAAATATGAAACATTTTTTAAAGTCATTTGTAGGCAATTCACAGAGATAAAATAGTTGAGAGAGGATTTGTAAGTGCAGAGCTGACCAGAGATCCATTTAGTCCAGCATGTGGTCCCTGGTGGGTATCAGCACTGGATTTTTCACAAGAAGTTGGCTAAGAGAAAATACGAAATAACAATCCTATAGGTGAAGTTCTTTCTTCATGACTAAGATTGCTTCCTTAGCCTAATAGTTTAATTATATTGTAAACAGCTTGAAATCCTATCTACAATAATCATGAACCTTTCCATCATCTATACATCTAATTCTTATTTCTGAATCTTACTCAGCTCTTAGCTTCAGCAAAACCCCATGGTAATAGATGCCTGTAGTTAATTTAAAAAGTCAATAATCTTAAACTTCTCACAGAAAAAATCCCTTGTACACATGGTAAAAGCTCCTGAGTAGCTGGAGCTTCTCCTTTCCTCACTTGCTTACTTTCACCACAGGCTTTTTTTCTTGTTGCCACACCAAACTATATTCAGGCTTCCTTTGGAAGAGGATGCCTATTTCGCAAAACTAATACTACTCAACACATATATACAACATGTTTCTCTTGATACTTTTCCTGCTCTTTGATAAAGATATATTCAGGTTTCTTGATGAAACATTTTGCTTCTATTTCCTTAAAGTAAAACTCAAACACTCTAATGGGGATGACTTTTTTTTCTTTTCATAGTCTCATTTGTTGAGCAAGGCATGTACATCCAAAGAGAGGTAACACCATGGTCACATACCAGCTGTGAAACTGACCACGGGGCTGCTAAAAGACTGGGTTTAACACTGGGGTTTTCCAGGGGCTGTAGACCTGCTTCAACACAGTCCTGAGCTTTCTGGTTTCACTTAAGCCAAGTTCCAGCATCAGCCAACTGTGCAGAGCCACGGTACAGAACATCTAACAAATGTGACTCATCTATCCAAAACTGGGGACATAGACGATGATGCTGCTCAGGAGGAAAAAAATACATTTCAAAAATATTGTCTAATCTGTCCAAAGGAAATGCAGTTATTAGAAAATACGCAAAGTGTCGAGTCCCTTGCAGTGTGATAAACATGAAAATAAGCCCCTAGTGAGAAAAGCCTCAGACAGCAATGACGTTTGTCCTGAAATGCACACGAGGGGGAGTGGCAGCTATGAAGAGCCCAGTTCCAAGTTCAAAAATGAATAGGGAGAATCTCAGCTTGCAATTTCACCAGAAACCTTTATGAACCATCCTTCCTCCCAACAGAATGTGACTTCTGCAATACAGTATCTCAGATCCACCCAATAAAATGTCTAATGAACATTGTGGGGACCACAATTCCAGCTAAAATGATAACTCCTCCACCAGAAGTGTCAGTCTGGTCCCAGAACTGCTCCAAGCCCAGAGAAGCAGTCAGAGAGTGTCCTTTGGATGGCACTCCTTGCACTGCTGTGACAGGGGATGGGGACAGCTGGATGGGCAATAGCTCAAGTCACAGCACGCAGCTGCTTCCAAACCCAGCAGGAGGGAAGGGGAGGCAGAGGGAAACCACCAGGGTGGAAAAATTAGCTCTCAGAAGCCCAAAATGACTGTCACAGAAGAGATGTCTGTTTTAACGCCTGTGGGCACAGAGGGCACTGCAGACATAGAAGTGGCTTTGAACAGTACGTGGTACTCACAAGTGCCAGAAACAATAATTTAAATAAATTCTCAGTAATATGTTGGAAATAGTTGTAAAAAGTGTGCAAGGGACATGATTGAGTAATGATCATTTCCCCATCTCATTTCTTGCACATAAGGCCCTTTCTGTTCCCAGCACCCTAAAAAAAGTGAATTTTGTTTCCTAACTCCTAAAGGGAAAAAGGAAAAAAGAAAAAAATTACTTAGTAGCAATTTTGTACCACAGAGAATTTATTGACACCAAGTCAATAAAACCAAAACCTCCACATGCTCTGTTTGGTTCCTCACCCACCAGACTGTTTCAGGAAGGTGATGTGTGGAGGAAAACTACATAGTTTAATTAAAATAGGTATTATTATCTATAAACTTCTAGGTAGGCCCTGAGGTATTCTGAAAGTCTATAAAAGGAAAAAGCATCTGCACTAAAAAGCACGAAGAACATCATTCTTTGCTTATTTACTAAGAAGTATTTTAAATCTTGTTTTTATTTCCAAGTGATCTCAGCCTGCAAATGTACAATGCGCCATTATAACAGCTGCAGATGATATTAAGAGAACTGAATTGCTACATTTGGAGCACTGCACTGAATCAGCAATGAGTGCTGGAGAATTATTCTTTCATTATTTTAAATGTGTACACATTACCAAATAAAATAAAAATATCATGTATTATTGATATTATATTACAGGACAGTGGGCAGGTTGCATAGAAACTTGAAAAGGATAACCACAATAACTGCAGTTAAAATATTTTAATAAAGTTTATAGAGTTTAATTTTTTATTTGAAAAAATGACAAAAATGAGCTACAGATATTGGGTCTACCCTTGATCTCAGAAGGAATTTCATTATATTAGTTGCACTAGAGATATGCTCAGCTTTTGCATGATATTTTCTTTTATAGTTTAATCATTGTAGGCTTCTCTAAATTAAATAAATATTCAATTGTTTGGACAAAGAAGCATAAATTGTCAAAAATACTTTAGGAAGTATTTTTAATAAAAGCCTACTAGGCTCTATGAATGAACGGTGGTGAGGGCTGTAAAATTTCATTTTAAAATGAACTCTTGAACATCAGAGAAACATTCTCATGCATTCTCATGCAAGCACACAGATTTTTCTCTGACATGGGAGTATTATTCCTCTATGAAATGATGGAAATGCCATAATAAGTCATAAATACAATTTAATACCTTTTTTTAACTAGATGACTGCTTGCAGGCACAAAGATAAATTTATTACAGCAGAACCATTGGTGCTTTCACAGTTAATGCCTGATAGCATCTTAATTTAAAATTTGTTTTTCCCATGGTTTGTAACTTGATAAATTTATCCTGGACCAAAACATGGTTCTCAAGAACTAATGGTAGGGACCTCATTTAACCAAATCACATTTAAGTGTGTATTTTAAAAACAGTGAAAAAACATTTTTCATGATTGAATCATGATGGTATATTACAGCCACCCAGGATGCATGGGAAACTGGTAGGATGTTCAAAATCCAGTTTATGCTCTAGAGCAGATTAAATATTACCTTTTCAGCAGCATCATGAGAGCTACCAATCTGATGCTGAAAATCACCATCCCTGCATGTAGGAGCCACTGCTTTCTTTCATCGCTAAGGAAAACTATTGGCACTGGGAAAATGCGAATTATTATCCATGCCATAATGTGGGAGCAATTAAAACACAAAGGACTTTCTGTTCTCTGAAGGGCCATCCATCCTCTAGTAACTCCTCTTAGATGCCTGCTCCCTAGCTATGGGATGAGTCACAGGCTTTCACTTCCCAGTGACTTGCCCAGATTTCCACAGATAACCTATGTTAAAAACCAGAAACCCAGTCCTCAGCCTATATGCCAAACAACAATTCAGCTCTCTAAACTTCTTCTCACTCCTCTCCTCCTTCCAAAAGATGTTAATCTAAGCTGGAAGTTTCAAGTCAACATCAGAGGTATTGGCAAATTAATCCTCGTGCCTCGTTTTACTTCTCGTTTATTCAAAGACAAGTAGGGGAAGAAACAGTACTAAATAACAAATGCTAAGTGCATGAGGGCTGTATGCTGCAGAACTAGGTCTCCCCACTTGAACTTTGCATAGCTCTTTCCTGCTGCCCTGTAAGTGTGGGAAATCTCTTCATACTCAGTAGAGGCAAAATGGAGATTTCTTTGCTTCAGAAGCAATATTCCAATATGGAGCTTAACAGACTTAAAAATCCAGAAACTATGATTTCAAGACAGGGTTCCTCAGAATCCATGAATCTGCCACTTAAAATTCCCAAATGAATAGCACTGACTCTGCTTTTCAAAGGCACCCAAAAGTTAATCCACTGAACTCCCACGCAAGCTAAAGCATTTGACATTTGATTTCTACAGACTCTTTAGCAAATCCCTCAGGTATGGTATATAGGCACGTTTTCTTGTCCCAAAGAAATTGCAGAGACTATTTTATGGACTAACAGGAGCTGGCTGGGTAGCTGTGGCCACCACAAATGCCCCAGCAGGAGGAAGTGAGGCCACTCCATGGGAAAGCACTTCTTGTCATGCCCATGCTCAGGGTGCAAGCTAGAAGAGTGAACTCATGTCCTGCTTTTTCCACCACCCTGCTGGAATGAGGTATAATCTCTGCTTTTATATTTTTCATTCCTGGGAATCTTTCCAGGCTAATCTGTTCTGCACGGACTGTTTGGGCCGCCTCTGCCTCAGCTAACTCAGTGATGAAGCACTGATTGCTTTCAGTCCCTGCTGGCTGTGCCCAATGAGCTCATCAAGAGCTTGAGACAAATCCAAAATCTCAAGATGAGCTTCTCAGCATGTCTGGAAGCCCTTTGCTGTGTTTGTCCCACAGTAATGTATTTCCACAGCTCAGCATCCTATGCAATCATATTTTTCTGCATAGAGCCAAAAAACTGGGACTTTCAAGATGACCCTTGTAGGGTCATTCCAGCATCATCTCATAACTGCCAGCACATTAAGCCCAAATCCAAGTGTTCAACCTAATATCAAACTGCTTCATCCAGACATAGGTACATATAGATGTGGGCAGTTAACACCTTTGAAAAAATACTAAGATTTGAAAGTTAAAATGCATTTGAAAACTTTGGCGCAAGGAAAGAGAAAAGGAAAATTGCTACCAAAAGTTTGGAAAAGGCCAAGTCAGCTGTAGTCGTAGTCAGCTAGCTGCTAGCTACTAAGACAGCTCTACTAGCATCCTTTCAGGCCTAAATGCAAGATTACAGCAATCAAAAAGAGATCCATCAGTATAAAAATAGCTTTCAAATAAAAACATACTCTTTTAGAAATACAATAACTTCTCATAAACATTTAGATAACTTCTTTGAGTTTATAAAATAATAAAGAACAACTCTATGCAAAATGCAAATTAGAATGTGATTTTTCTGTGAAGAATGACTTTCAAAGCATAGGTTACTATTTCTTATGTACAGTGCTTTCCAGACTGAATGTCCTGCTTACAACACACTTTCCATATTCCCAGCTCTGTTCTCCCTATCTCTTCCTTTGTGCTTTCATACTTTACAGTAATGTTTCATTTATTTCAGTGTCCTTCAATTAATTCCTTTTTCTACAGTAAGACAGATACCAAGGTGTGAGAAATCTTAACCAACCACCTCTGCCAGAGACTTTAACTGAACCCTGAAAGGCACCACTAAGTAGGCTACAGATTATACAAATATGACACCTAGTAAACTACCAGCTGCCTTTCAAAATTAATTTATGGCTCTCCTTGCCCACAGATGGAGCTTCCCTTGTAATATTTCTCCTCACGGTTCTCTTTCACGGTTCATGATAGTGTTTCCAAATAACAGGAAGGAGAAGGGTAAACAGGAGGCAAATTTCATGCTCAAAGAACAGTCTGGACACAGTTTATGAATCTGTCATTCCTGTGAAAGTTGTCTAAGGACCTTGGTGACAATAACCCCTAAGCTAGTGAGCCCAGACCACCATCCAGCACTGTGTCACTGCTAACTGAGTGCCTGGCTCTAGGACAGCCAGCCTCTTCAGCCACTACCATTTTTGCCCAGTGACTATCTTGGAATGGCTGTTTAAGTGGTACAGAGCAACACTATACCAAATTGAAAAACAGGGAGTGAAAACTACATCAGTTGTTGGTGGCACTGAGTAAATTAAGCCAGGCAGAATATACTTGGAGGTTAGCCAGAATACAAAATGTACTGCAGATCTCCTCATCAAAATGGCTAAGATCTCGGACTACAACTCAGACTAAACTTCATTTAGGAAAGGAAAAAAGACATAGCTACAAACTTACATCTACACCAAAGGTGACCTTCACAATACTACTTTTGAAGAACAGGGGAAGAGAAAGAAGAGCTCAGATCTTATTTTTGCTGTTGTCTGAAATCTCCCACTTGATAATAGCTGAGACATGAAGACCAGGAGAAGAGAGAAAAGGAAACAAGAACAACGCTCATTTCAAACAGCTGCTTCTTTACTGCTGAAAAGAGCAAGTTTCCTAAGGAGTGGATTCCCCAGTGCAATGAGCAATTTTTAATTAGAGTCAAGGAAGACCAGACAAGCACTTTTCTATCAAAACTAATGCATAATAATCAAACTGGTTGTTTTGGCTGAAAAACTAGTCAAAGTGCAGTGGGTTTTAATCACTTGGGTGACCACATTGGTCAACATCCAGTAAACCAAAGTCACTTGATGTTTTTGTAGATCTCGTGAAGCGTCTTATAAGCAAGCATATATTTGAGGTTTTTTCCAGTTGTTTGAGGATTGTGTCAGGTGAAAGTAATAAGAACACAGGAAAATAAAACAACTATTAAATGGTATTTTTAATTTTAGGAAATATGGCTTTAAGTATTTCCTAGTCTTTGCCACTTGAGTACCTAGCAAATCAACAGAAAGGAGAAAAGCATTTTTTTTAAAGTTTTGACAAAATTCAGTGTGTCTCCAGCAATTTTTACTGTCTCCCACTAATTCTCAAGGGTTTACTTATCTATCAGCTCAAGCCAAGGTCTTCCATTGGCAGTATCTTCCACTTCCACTGCCCAAGCTTTGGTTCATTAGGCTAACTCTGAGGCAAGGTGCTACAAGATGCATTATGGAAAAAAATTTTTTTAAAACCTCCTCAGTTCCTTCAAACTGAACTTTCCCTTCTCTGGAGTTTCCCAAGTGCTTCAGAAATATCTGTACACCAGGCTGCTCTAGCAGGGAGCAGGTGCTATACTAGGATGATAAAAAAAGGTCTCTTACCATAATTTTACTTTTAGATACCACAATGGCCAATTAATTTAATAGATGACAACTGCAAAAACTCCTATTGTACCTTCTCATAGCTACAGAGTCCTGTCAGGCAGGACTGATAACTGGAGACTTATGTTGTCACAGAGAATGCTGAGTTATCATTGGCACAGCTGTAGAACGACTTTCCTCATGTCCCCTCAGGTTCTGCCTGACAAATCCTTCTCCTAGACCACTCCAGAAATAAATGACCAGTGAGAGACATCAGGACCCTGATACCTAGAGCCAAACTGCATCTAAATTGCCTGTTCATTTTTCTAGAAGCCTCTCAACTGCTGTAATTAGAACTGTAATGCTATTATTAACAGTGGCAGTTTCTATGTTAAGGTGGTAAATTGAGTGATTTGGTTATAATCTCTCTTTGTAGGAGCATAGGTGTGTGATAAGGGAATCAGCGAATGATTGATTCAGCAACCTTCACCTCCAGCTCATAAGCTGCTCTCTATCTAGATATCCGAAGTCTTGGCTGCACACCCATATTCAGCAAAACTCCACTTGATTGTACATAGTGATCATGATGAGCTCCATTCATGGAACAGCAGGTCAGAAAACAAATGCCTCTTACGTAAATACAGTCTGTAAAAATAGTCAGTTTATACTTTTGTACACTGATCAGAGGCTGCAATTTCCTGCACCGGACGGCACAGCAAAAGGCTTAGTCTCAGAAAAAAAGGCAGAAATGTATTTGCATTTTTATGTGTTTACATGGTTTCTTCAATAAAATATTTGGAAAGCTCCTTTTTTGGTGCAGGATATTTACATTTTTTTGGTAATTTTTCATCTGATATGCTTACTTACATAAGCAACTTTCCCCCTTCAGAATCTTAATATCTAAATAGCTCTTAAAATCTGTTTAACAGCATAAAGCACTATTCTTTCATGTTGACAGGCTGGATGGAGCATCTCAGTGCTATGTCCACTGTTCCAGCCTGCAGATACCATGCTCACAGTGGAATCTCAAATGTATCCTAGACAGATTGAAGTGCTTAAAGATTATGGATACATTTAAAGGTCCCATTTCAGATGAAAGCTCTATTTGATGAAGTGCCTTGCAGACAATTCATAGTGCAAAGAATCTACAGTCCAATAGATATGAATTATGTCACATTTGTAATCAGACATGTAGTAAGAAAGCAAATACGGTCATAAAACGTGCTGCTTCTGTTGTGCATTGATCTTTGTTAAAATAGAACCAAAGTCAAAGGGACCTACAGTAGTGGGGCAGACACTAGAGAAAGGGAGTAAGACAAGGGAAGAGTCAATTCTGTGCTGATTCTTTGATAAAAAAATGGTCAATCATATCAGAAGGATGGATGTGAAAACAGATTAGGTGGTATTTGCACTGACATATCAGCATGCTGCATGTATGCATGAAGAGGTAGACAACAGAAAATGAAAGTGTCAGGGAGCCTGTGCGTTTCTGGCATTATTCAATCCGCTTTGACCCTGCCAATACAGAAATAGAAGTGTATAGGCAAAACAACAAAGTACAGCTGTTACTGTGACAATAGAACTGGAACACGAGAGCAGGGCTTTCATGGACCTGCTTGTGACAGAGCTTCCTCATTCTCATGAGTCACTGTGCAAGGAGAGCCAGGAAGACAGTACTGCCCAGACCAGGAGGCCTCTCCCTGCTTTTGGAAAGTCTCACATTTCTCCTTGCCTGCACCTCTGCATTGAAACCAGCACTCACAGTCCAATAATGCACAAACTGGCAGAATGTCATAGTTCCACCACATCCATGGGAAGATGGGAACCCAGGTGTTTAAAAGTGCAAGGCAAAGCTATCTATTTGCCTATGATATATTCTGAGCCAAATACTAAACTGAAAACCAACATCAAACAAACGCAGATGACATGCTTAAACACTGCTGAAGTGTAAAACTCAGCAGAGAGGAATGGCACCGTAGGGAAAGGGAAATTTTTTTAAGCTAGATTAATGTATGCTGCAAAGCTCTTTACGCCATCTGGTAATAAAAGCAATGAAAGACCAATATGTAAGAGTGAATACGTTCAAAAAGTAATCAAGAAAAAGAAATTGGGATAAAAAAAAAAGATGGCATCTGTTACAGAGAATGAATGGAAATCACATCTATCTCATAGTCAAGGAATAAGAAATGACAAAGGAAAATCCTATTCTGATAACATACTGTCCTGGAAAAGGGCTATGCCAGGACATATTAAAGCTTCTGGGAGACACAGTTGATAAATTCACATGATAATTCCAGTCTCCATCTGGCAGGCAAAGGAGCCTTTCCTTGTTCCAGGGCTAACCACCAATCTATGTAAGCTTGCAGCCTCCTGTCATAGGTAAGTCTGTCAGGAAGAATGATACCAACGTAACAATACAAATATGCAGACGCTCATCAGCCACTAAGACCATGGCCCAATTTCGCACAGTATGCTGTCCCACTGAAGACATTTGGTATCCTTTTACCCTAGTAGGAAGGAGCATAGCTGTGTAGCTCAGCTCTGGCTGCAGAACAGCAGTGACAGAGGAAGCTGCAGCTCTCCTGTGTCCTCCTCACAGCTAATGCAAAAGCTGTGTTTGAAGCTTTGCTAATGCTCTGTGAGTGCAGGCTGGAGTTGGGGGCGAGAGTAGAGGAGAGATGCACTGGGTTCACATCCGGTAGCCTGCAGTTGAAGGTCTAATTCAAAGCCTGCTCAGGGTGGGAGACAAGTTTCAGGAAGGGGACCTCCTAAAGCACAAGGACTTCAGCAGGTGGCTGAAGGGGAGTGATTAAGTTTGGGATTTTCCTGTTGCCTCCCATACATTTTTGCTAGTGAATTCCTTTGAGTAGCTCCCCAGAAGAGGCTTGCTTTGGAAAGGGCTATTTGTCATATGGGAGTGCTGCTCCCAAAAATCACATGTATTTGAAAGAATTAACAAACATATGGTCTAATTTGTAAATGATAAAAGATACAAAACCATGACTCCCACTCTCCGCTATGTCTCCTATTTAAATCTGGAATAAGTCCTCTGACTCCCACCCGGAGCTACACAAACCAGAATAGACAAGAGCAGTATCCAGTCCTTTCTTAACTAATTTTCTTTCCTGATGTATTGCAGGAGGCATAAAACACATAGCCCTGCAAACCTTTGCCATCTATAAAGTCACTGCACATTATATCCTTTGAAATTCTACTTGTATTCAGTGGAAGCTTTTAGCTTAGATTATCTCATTTGCATTTATTACCAAATTCTCCTTACCCCTCTTTTTTTCCTGAAACAATCTGTTGCACTGCTCCCATTAAAATAATTGGTACCTCACCAAATTTTCCTACTTTCATATTCATATTTGCACCTGAAAGATCCATTTTATGTTGGCAAAGGCCTAAATCCAACTACATTTGCTGGTTATTACACAACGTGACACAGCAATATGTAACATCTAATGAGAAAGACAAATGCCAGAAGCAGAGTGAAGCAGTGAAGACAGAGCACAGAGCCCTACAATGAAAGGAGCAGGTATGCTAAAGGCCAGGGAGCATGAAGAGGAAAGTTTTAGTACTATTCTCTTCTGTGTTGATGTGTATGTTTCTCAGCAACCTTCCTTCCAACTGAAACCATAACCACAGTGAAGTGAGTAGTACATTTGAAAATCAAATCACACACTTGAGATCAAGCAGGTCATAAAGAGCCTTAAAGGTGACAAAAACCTTGTGGCATCTCGCACTGCAGTGCTCAATGCTTGTAGAAGCTGGCTCTTCCAGTGAGCCTGTAGAGGTGACTCTTCCCTTCCACTATGACAAGCTTTTAGTTTCAGATTTATAGCAGTATACAGGTAGAAGTGAGTTTACAATCCAAAGTTTCAAAAGAAATTACATCCATGAGAGAGATTTTCTTAACAACTATATGTAGATCACCAGACTTCTGAAGAAAAATTCCATTTTATTCATTCAAAAATACAGAATACATCCTTTTACCTTAAATATGCAGGGAAGGCAGGTCATCAGGAAGCAAATAAAAAGCAGCAGCATAGCGTCCAATGCCACAGGAGTACTGACTTCTCTTAATCTGACAAAGAACTAAAGATCAGACAGTATCTCATGATTATCTGCTCTTCTACACAAAATTGACTGAAACGTATACATAGTAATGTTTCCCAGGACATCCCCATAGGAGACCCAGGATGACACAATTCTGTCATGTCAAGTCCCTATTCACTTGGTTTCTTTCCTAAAGAGACACAACCCTCATCCTCCATCGACTATATACGGCTTGTTTAGTCTATTTCCCCTCTTCTGTGCTGCTGTTCACTGTCTTTGAGCGTCACTCCATAGAATAAATATAATACAAAACCAACAACATTCCCTGTTTCTCTCTTGAAGACTATATGCTCCAAGACTACATTGTTATAATGTTATCTCTAATGGCTCAGAAAAAAAACCCAGATATTAATCTCAAAAAAGATCTGTCACCTTGTCTTGATGCAAAATACAGCCAAAAGGTAAGGGTCCTGTTTTATTCCTGAAGTTTCCTACTACAATTAGCTTCAAGTCCCCTGTCTTCGACAAGAGCCAAAGGGGTTTTTTCTTTTGTTTTCCTAAACAAGTACTTCATTCTCACCACATCAGACTTATTTTTAGAATATTTTAATAGAATACCTTTAAGTTGTCTGTTACCACTGTATAAATAAGAGGTTGCTAAGGAAGAAAGAGTAGCTGCTTCCTTAAGCAACAGCAGCAAAAAGGATGAAACAGCAGATGATTTCCTAGCAGAAATAGCAGACTAAGAGCAGCCGTTCTCTTCTACTGCAGTATTTTAAAAATGTAGAAATGCCATCCACTAAAGTATTGATATTTTATGTCAGAAAAAGATAGCAAATCTACCTCAAATTAGCACATTAGCTAAAAGGTGCAAGAAGGCATTTTCCCTGCTTCTGAAATTCATCCTCTTCTCATTTTGCAGGTCTCCAGTGTTTATTTTACAGTTGTAGATGTGTTAATTCTCTTTTTTTAGGGTTATTTGGCTACTTCAGAGCAATCCTAATAATTCACAACTCAAGGATCTCACATTCAAAAATACATTAAAGATTGCCAGCTATAAGCTCCCTGTAGCTGCAGAAAGTATATATTTAGGTGTAACATTGTTATTTAAGGAGTGATTGGTCAGAAAAAAAAAAAAAGCTTGGTTTATTATTTTTATTTATTTAGATCTGAATGTTGTCTGATGAGAACACTGATACAAAGAATTTGGTTTTGGGGACTAGAACTCTTCTACCCATCTTAGAGGATGAATTCAGTAATTTCACATTTGGAGATTACCATTGTTCCCATTCTTAATCACTTTCAGAGCACAAGAATAGTGCTCTGTACTGTCAACTAATAAAGCCACTACTACGTACATAATTTAGAGATGATTATTCTGCTGTTGTGATCACTTAAAGAAGCTGACTGCCATGTGCTGTTCTGGCTGTAGTCTCTAGGGGAAGATAGTACAACAGCAGAGCTCCTCTGGGAAAAAAAGAAAGGCTTAGGATTTGTCCACAAAGGCAACAATTCAGGACGGTTTATCTGAATTGGCTACAGATTTGCATGGATTAGTTAGAGTCACATAAACCTCTGGGTATATACGTTTATTCAGAATTAAATTGTCCTAACTCAATTAGATTAGCTTACTTCCAAACGTTTAACATATCTAGTGGTAACAGACCAAGAGCAGAAGATGTGTAAGGGTATCCAAAATGGCCTGCTGATGAACACTGCTGCTCTCCCCTTATGCCTCATGAATATCACATCTCACAGCAGCAGCTGTGAGATTCCATTCCAGCCTGTCTCATTCCAGCGGCAACTGGAATGGAAGAAATTGAGTTCAATGGCATGATAGGCAGACAACTGGATGTCATCATCCCTTTCAGGAAAAAAGCACTTAGAGCATGGGCACTAGCCAGCTATATTCCTTCCAGCTTTGGTGACCATCACACCTGCCTGAATCATGATATCCTTTCAGGCAAGGGGGAGTCGAGTATCTGTGAAGCTAGCCTTAATTAAAGCTATCTTACCATTAACCTGTCTGGGACAAGTTTTTCATCAGGAGCTGGGGACAGGTTTCATGCAGGATATGCTGTGCTTCCCAGGATTCCCTACAGACAGAGAAGAAGCTCCAGCATTGAGCAGGGAACAAAGTACCTAATGTGTTGCCTTTTTGTCATCTTCCGTGTAAGGATGGATGAAAAAGTTGGAAGTCCTTGGTGGCCAATAGCAAGAATAAAGCTTGCACAACCCTAGACATGAAGCAGAAGTTTGAATGAGTAGAGAGACTGCCCCATACTTCCCTTTGTAGAAATTGCTGAAAACCAAAAGGCCTAGGAGAAGGCCAAAAACTAAAGCCATAGGTCCCCAGTCATTTGGCTTTCCACGTGTCCAAGTGAGAACCAGGCAGCCACTGGCTCCAGCTGCAGTTGTGCTTGTAGTACACTTCATGGCAAGGGTATGGCATCCTGTCTGACCTGTCCAGTTTCTCAAAGGTACTTGAGGGGAGATGAAAAGTGCTGGTGTATAGCAGGAAACTCTGGTGTGTTACGGTCGAGTCAGCTGTCAGAGGCAGAGCCTGGTAAAAATGCTCTTGGTGTGCTCAGAGGAAGGTGCTGCAGGGCTGAGAGGTCTGGAGGTCTGCTCACCCTTTGGCCTGCAAATACTCTTGAGAATACCCCCAAGGCCAAAGCTGTGCAGATGGCCAGGTATGCATTTGATCAAAACATACTCAGGTTCTCTCTTCCTAAAATGTAGTGCACTCTGCTTTCTGCATGGCAAGCCTCAGAAATACCAAAATCAGACTTCAGAAGAATATAAAAAGCTCCCTGCTACCATGGTGTGCAAATGGACCATTACACTCACTGTGATCTTGGACAGCAACAAAATTTGAAGGCAACAACAAATAGTAAAGAAAATTGCAGTTGAAAAATACCAACATTCCCCTCTTTTAATACCTATTGTTAAAACGAAAATTTTTAAGACTTGAAGAGATGTAAGCCCAGATGCTATCACCATATATCTTATGCAGTTCATCATAACGAACAGACAGCAGAATACATATAAGGGAATCTAAAATGGTATGGATGCAAGCCCAGCTGGTGTCCCCATATGCCTTACAAATTCCCATTTTTAGGAACACAGCATCATACAGCATTAGAGATGCTTCTTAATCATCTCATTTATAAATAGAGTGGAGCTGTTTCACTCAAGTACACACAGAAAAAGTCCACAAGGATCATAAAACCAGCTGCATTCAAAACCACAGAAAGGGTTCAACCACAGTGTTGCACTAGAATATTCCCTGAATGAAGGATGATGCTTGGTTGCCATAAGCTCCTCACTGAGATTCTTTTTTCAAAGCAGCCAACAAAAAGCCATTTTAGTCAAAAAATACCAACTTACTTTTGTTTTGGCAAACTGTTCCTACTGAAAGCTTTTTCAGGTCCAGAAGGGAAAAGTGTAGGCCTCAAGCTCCAGGACAGTGGAGAGGTACAGGTGTGAGAGAGGTAAATTCTTGCCATTTCTCATAATCAATCAAAGTAGGGTCTGGAGCTTGGCCGGTCCACATCCAGCAGAGAGTCCTTCACCAACAGGCTGTGGACTTTCCTGCAATACAGCTCTTCCTCTCCTGATTTTCAGTTTCACAGAACCACCTCTAAGGCAACGCAGTTAACTGTGAGGATTCCTGCTTAATTGTGAAAATATATCACCAAATGTAGTTGAAAAAAATCATAATTTCATTATATGTACTCTATCAACCAAAATATATCTACAGCAGGCATCTAAAAAAATACACTACATATGAATGAAAAATTATTTTATTTAAAAATACATTATACAGCAGAGTGTCTCTCTTTGTTTTCTCACTGCTGGTTCACAGAGATAATATGATAAATTTAACCCAAATATTTGACTGGGAAAGATCCTGAGAGAGAAAGAGACCAGTTACAAGCTGATGATATACAGTACACTGAAAAAGAGTCATCTCTTTTAACATAAAAGAATCTCTTGGTAATCTTATAAATCAGATATAAAAAACATAGGTTTGCTACCATGCAAAAAATGAGTGAAGATTTCATTTAAATCTGCACACAGAGAAATCATTAGTACCTTGGACCCTAAATAGCTAGACTAAGAGAAGGGTAAGTGTGCCTAACATGGTGATACAAACTTTGGACCTACTACAATTTTGTAAACACAGTTGGAAGTCTAATAAGGGTGGATTTTCAATCACCTAAGTAACATTGCTGTAGCTAAGGGCTCTATTCTAGGACTTTTCTCCTCACTGATTTATTTCTTTATTCTCTAATTCTCAGTTTAGCACAATGACTTTGTGAGATATGCTCTATTGCACTCAAAGATGACTTGGCCTTGCCCTGTTTGCCAAGCACTCTTTAGGTAGTTATATTCTAATGAAAGCAGAGGTTAATACAAAAAGTAGAAAGCAGATGTTACCTGGATGACTATGTGGGAATGCATTAGAATTCATCATAGAAAATACATACTTGATTCTACAGCCTTATGTTTCAAGCATCTTCTAACAATTATTAATACACAGGAAATAACACTGAATTATTGAAAATTTAAGGCCTCGAATGTTCAACAGCTGGCACTGAACATTACTATTCTCAGTGTGTCTAGCATTTTATCAGCTGTTTCCAGAGGAAAATTTTCTGGCAGGTGTTAAGAGCATCTTCAGCATCTACAATACTAAGATCCATTTGGTGCTCAATTTTTATAGGATAACTTCACTGTGAATAGTTATCAAGGCTGTCTTTTGAAGGGAATGCTCAATTTGATTATTCAAAGTGAAAATGGAGATATGATAACATCGCCCAATATTGAAGAAAAATCAATTTGTCAGCACCACACAAACTGACAGAAGATTTTTTGCAAATATGGCCCTGTAACACAAACAGAGACAAAGATTTTTAGACAGAAAGTCTGCCTGTCCTAGTCACATAGGCTGAAGAAAATTAACAAAACCATTTTGTTTTTTTTCATGAGTGCTCCAACATGCAAATGGAGAGCAGAAGCTCATACGCACTTCTCTCACCAAGCCAGTGACCTTCTTATTTTAGCACCCATTCTCCCAGCATAATATCAGGGTGTACAACAAACATGAGAAGATGCAGGCTTCCTTGAATAATTTGTTTAAATGATCTATGAATAGTATGGCCTACCATCAGATATGCTGAGCTAAGAATGGAGCCCTTAACCTTTCATGGGATATCATTAGTAATAAAGAATATATCAATGATCAAACTTTCTATATTATTTTCATTTCTTTTAACCTAGATACATATATATCATCCAAGACATTCAAGAACTACAAAACAACAATTCAACTACAATTATGTCAGGAAAATACCCAAATAAATAAACTTTTAATTATGATACAATACTTATTACAGTAAAAATTGGCATTTTTTTTTCTCCTTAAAAGCAGAAGCACCAGTCTTACATATAACATACTGTTTGAATGATATCTTACATGGAATACAGCGTAATACAATGTGCAAACAGCATTTTCATACAGAACGTAATATATGTCTAGTTTTTATACACTGAAATTGCCTCAAATGGAAACATGTTCATGCTGAATTAAAAATGTAGCTTTTAAAAATCAAAAGTCAAATCAAAATATGAAGTACTGTTGGAATAGGTACATGAACCATTAAAACAATGAGAAGCCAAAATAGAGGGTATTGTCAGATAAATTTAATTAGTGCTCAGTTTGTCCCATTCCATCAAAAAGTAAACAGTTAATATTTTTGCTAGAAAGTAAAGTGACGTTCTAATATTTAAGAATTCTTCAAAATGTTGGTATCATTTTAATGATGTAAAAATCAAGTCAGAGATAGGACTTCTAAAAATTTCTTATTTTTGAATCACTGCAATTATCGTGTGTGGGCTGTGAAAAGAGATGAAGTCCAATGGAGTGAATATACATCAGCGTCAACATCATGTGACTTCTGCAAAGGCCGTGATGTGGTTCTACGAGTTAAAGGAAAAACAAACAGATAAAAACCCAGAAACCACACAGATAGACATCAGTCGCCATTGTGAAAATTTTTGCTTCTTGTGCTTTAGGGACAGCCTTGTGTTTGGAGACTATCGCAGGATGATTTAAATAAAACTGGTTTTAATGGCAGTTGTTGTTAATAGCAATTCTTTGTTTACCACTGGAAGACTGGGTATGTAAGTATCCTGAACAAAGTAATTGGGTATGAAAGTTCTACAATATTGTAGTTTAGTTGGGGTTTTAAAAATTAAGTAACAATGTGAATAACTGAGTTAGCTGTACTTTTATTGCTACCTTATTCATAATTTAAAATAAAATTCCTAGAAATTAAAATTACAGTTTCTGACACATTGTAATGTTCTATTTCAGTGTTAATACAATTTTAATGTTGCCTTTTTTTTTAAAGGATGAAGCTGGATGGCACAGAATAAAGTAGCGAAAGGCCATAACAAAATTGCATTCAGCAATTGAGAACTCATATTCAAAATTTCTTTTTCAGAATCACTACAGCATTTCAATGGGATGATTCTTATGAAAATGAAGACGTGTATCAGAATGTGACTATACTTCAAGTAACTCTACACAGTAAAACTGCAGCATCCCAAAGAGTTTTGCTGCTTTTTCATGCTTTTACCTAAGCAAGTGCCTCTGCAAACATTTGGTAGATGAAAACTCAACTGCAGAGCAGAGTGATGTGCAGGGTCCAAAGGAACCACATGATCCCTTGCCCGCCACCATTTTTTATAAAACATGCACTGTGTAAAATTAATAAAGGGAATGTTAAGCCATGTATTTGTTCCCCAGCACAAAAATGCCCAGAGGGAAATAATACCACGCAAAGCACTGCATCTCTCTCATCACCTCCCCTCCTGGAGCAGACCAAAATGAAAAGAGAAGAGGTAGATAAAAAGATCTATCCCACTCTCCATGAGTTTTTTTTTTTTTAGGGAAATCGTTCTAAGCTCTCCAGAAAATCCCTTATGACACATCACAGAAAGTGCTGGAGAGAAACCATGGCCACCACACAAGTTTGTAATTCCCAGTTCTTCTTTAAACCATCTGGATATTTGTCTGTGCAGGGGGAGCCAGGCAGGAATCTTTGATTTTGACATTACAGCAAGACATTTAGAAGCATCCCGAGCAAAAGAAAAGGAGAGCTGTCTCTTACTTCCCCCTCTCCAAACAAGGCTGGCAGCTTTGCTTCCTCTGTGACATAATTGTACTGTGTCCAGGAGGAGGAACTCTCTTCCCCCTCCCTTATAACATGCATTTTAGCTCTACTAACTTTCTTGCTGCATTTTATGACAGCTTTCATAAGGGAACACCATCAAATAGTAAACATCTACGTACATTCTTTTCCAAAAGTGGATACTTAACAATGATTAAATCATAGCCAGAACAGTTTTTAAAAGACATTAGAAAAAAAAAAAAAAAGAAATCAGTGTGCAACTTTCTGTGAAAGCATTTTCAGTAAACAATATTAGCAAATGTCATTGTTTCCAGATTTTGATTCTGCCAAAGAAAAGCAAAATTAGGGTTCCTAATTAGAAAACAAAACATTAACATTTCAAAGCATTTTAGTTGGCTGGACATATTCTGCTTTCAGTACAGGAAAGACAATATATTAGGCAATCTCAATGACCCGGGAGTTGCTGTGAGGCTATTATGACATTTTCTTCACAGTATTTACTTTATTTTTCCTTATTTAGGCCTTAAAATTATCCTGTCAACTTAAACTAGCATCAGTCTAAAGTTATTCACTTTGTTAATAAGTAAGATGGTTTAAAAATTAGGAATTAGAGGGGAAAAAAATCCTTGTTATTTATTCTAATCAAGTTCTTTCAAGTCCTGCTACATGCTATCCCTTTCTTTACATGACATACATTTGTCTGTAATGCAGAGAACCAAATGCTCTTTCATGTGGCATTAATTCAGGAGTGGATAACTATTACTTAGGGAAGGAGAATGTGGTTCACACTCCTGCCTGCTATACTTCCAAAACGAGCAGGTCACCATCCTCAGAATAACATGCAGAGCATAGGATATAGTAACAGAAGAAAACCATCCCCCTTCCTCAATAAAGCCTCAGAGAGAACTGCTAAACTACCGATCACAGAGCTATTGATTCAGACCCTGGTGAAGACTTGTTAATTCATTTCCAATGAACTCAGCAGGGTGATGCATAACTAGGTCAAAATTAATCACTTGCTGATGGCAAGAATCACTGACAAACATTCATGCAACTGTCTGGGTATTCATGCATTTGATATGTTATCATCTCAGGCAAAACTACAAATAAGCCTTGCTGAGACTCTTTACAGAAAAAAAATTAAATACCATTCTTCTTGAATAACTGCATTTTGACTCTGTAACTATGCTCTTTTACTTCTGTTTAGATTTATTGTGACACAGTTCAGTGTGAGATACAAACCACCATCAGCAAACAGATTAACACAGATGCAGGAGACAAGCAAAATACCATGCAGAAAACCTCAGCTTCTCCAACTCATGGGAAATTACTTTCCTTGCAGTACTCAACAGAATTAGAATATGCTGAGGGTCTGCTCAACAGCAGCAGTTTCACAGACAGGCACACCAGCTTTTGTATTATTCATTCAAAATTGACAGTATCCGCTTGGTGTCAGCACCACGTGAACAAAACATGCCTCATAAGCGTGCTCCCACACCACTAACAGAAAAATGAAAGCTAAAGGCTAAGCCTTGAGTGCAGGTTTCTGTGGGGAAATGATGCATACCTGTCTATCTTCTGCTAAGATTTTAATTAATTTCTGTTTACAGGCAATTCTATAATATTAAAGCATTGGAAAAAAAATCCATAACAAATTTCTTGTGGTTTTCAGTTTTCATTATATACATTAAATATTTTTTATCTAAAAATTTTTTTGTTCTGCTCTCATGAATATATTTAGCAATATTCAAAAATAGTCATCATCCTAAAAAAGATTTTTCCACATTTGAAAACAGAAATTTGAAAAATTGTTTGTAGTCCTTCATAAAGTGAAGTATGTTAAAAAAAAAAAATACAAAGATACTACCATAGTAGGTCAGGCAAATGATAATCACATCAACATATCATATCATATCATACAATTCTCCAGGTCAGCAAAGTATATTTCATGCTTTTACTGGACGAATCACATTTTTAAAGAATGAATTCAAGTGAAATTCCCCATTTAAAACACTGCAGACCTGCACAGAACGCTGCTGCCACACTGCATCTGCCTTTGCTTCAAATCCACACACAAACACCCATTTGTGCTCTTGCACACATATGTTTATTGCCTTATTTGAAGATGCTCAAAACGGTCCATTCCTGATATCCAGGAGAAGAACCTAACGATGCGTGCTTTGAGAGAGTTGCGTTGCAAAGGATCTTCTTGATTGTTACTAAGACCTTGGTTCTGTAACACCTACGACATTTGAGGAGGTCACACTGAATATATTGTTCCATGTCCTCTGTTTAAGTATTACCTTATTTGAACATTAGAAGTGGTGATGACAGGTTGCATTCAAACAGAAGTAATTCCTGTACCGTGTCCCAGAAATAGATTTAAACAAAAGGAACGTGAATGCAAATGTCTGACATTGCAACAAAATTGCTTATGGTCTTTTATGAGCTGCCTCTCCTGGGTACCTGTGTGAAACAATGTTGTGTTGTATCTCCTTTATCACACTGTATTATCAAGAGAGAACCACTGTGACAACAGAAACCTGCAAACCTGCCTGTAAGCTAATGTAAGCTCACGGACCGAGTCAAGCCATCCTGGAGATTCACACACATATATTAAAACTGTTACGGACACGTATGTACACTTACTGACATCAAGAACAACAGTGTTTGGATACATCCCAACTAAAATATTTTCGAGCAACAGAAATAGACACAAACTCTCTCCCCAACTTGTCCACAGTTGATTGAACTGAAACATCTTTGTGTTTTGCCCTTAGCCTGTGAGCTCAGCCCTGGGCGATCAGTCTCCCCGAGAGCCCCAGCGACCAGAGCGGACTCCCTCAGCCACACTGTGTGTACACAAGCACACATACCAATAAAACACTTCCTAGTAAAAAAAAAAAATGCTAAAAGACCGAGCAAAAAGCAGTAACACTGAGAATTAGAAGGAAAAATACCTAACACTGTGAAGAAGCTGTTCTATCTTGTAAATAGTCAAGATGGAGTAAATAGAAAAAACATTATATCTTAAAAAACAGACAGGAAAAGCTTTCTCAGTTCTAAAATACTATCAGAACCCATTGCAGTATCTATACTTAGATTTCTTAAAATGAATTATCACCACCACTACCTTTGGCACATAAACAATAGACCACAAATTATAGCACCAAACCACAAGATTTTTGAGACCGTTAACCCTGATAGTCACTAGCAATTGGTATGATAACAAGAACATCACAAATTGTAAGAGGAATTCCAAATACTTATGGCCATTAAAAATTAGAAATGCTTGTGTCAGAGAGAGAGAGAGATATTCTAAACTATCTGTTTCTAGTTCACAGTCATGATGGAGGGTCAGTCCTATGGATGGAGTATTAGAAACCTCATTGTAACAAGCAAAGGTGACTGTCTTTGGGAAGAAGTCTTCGGGAAGACTGTCTCTGAGAGAAGTAGCACTATGAAGGAATGTCAAAGACTTTGGGGATAAATGGAGCTTAGCTGTCAAACAGAGTGCTGCAAAGAACGGACTGTGCAAATAAGTAATATTGAACAGCTACCAAAAGCACTGATGATCAGACCCAGGAATCATCTCATCCCACAGGAGATGAACCATTGTGTCTCTCCTAACCCAATACTTACTCCTAAAATGTCTTACCTCAGTATTCTATCTACTGTCTCCCTTATCCCTAAAATTCTCCATGTTTCCTTTGTATTTGATTTTTTTTCAAAGTTAGAACACTTATTTAAAAAAATCTATATTAAAAAAAAAAGCTAGGAGAGTTAGCAACTACAAGATGTCTATGAGCCCTCTGTAAGCCCTGGCCAATTTCAGATGACTTTAGTATGAAGTAATGTCAGTTTCCTCTGAGAAAGAAAAAACAGTTTGTGACTGCACTGGATGAAACTGAACTTTAAACTCTTCCAGGTACCACTCAGAAAAATCCCTATTTCCCAGTAACTGTTGCAAAAGAACAGGAGTCTCTAATCTTGTCTGTGTCAGGAAGAGAACCTCTTCTCTATAGGAGAGTGCCAGCTAACTGAAATGCAAATTGTCTTGTAAGAGATGAAGGAGGTCAGAAACAGGAGAGAAAAAGGAGCACATGGGTGAGTGATGAGGTTTCTTGGCTTTCATTCTTTTCATTAATTCTGAGGATGGATGCAGTTAAGGTGAAAGCAGTAAGTCTGAATTGCTGAGCCAGCTCTGGCAAGGATTCTTCAAGGAGACACTCTGCAGCTATGGCTTGAGTGCATGACAAGTGGGTACCCATGAAGAACAGCTGTATCATCTGCATGCACCACAATTAAATAGAAGTGCCATGCAAACAGTGATCTACCCCTGTTATTAACCAGCAGCAGCTCAATTCAGAATATTACATGTACACATACTCCTATTTAAGTGCACTTCAAATCTAGCTCTTGACCTCCACCACAACTCAGACAATGGCAGCACGAAGAGCATGCCAAGAACATTCATTGTCCAGCAAGAAAAAGCACTGGAATAGCAAGTAGCAGATCTGGAAGCACAAAAATAAGGTGCTTCCAGGTCTGTGTGATGCACCATGTGCTTATTCATTTACAGGTTAATTTATTGGAATGAGGTACCATCTGTTGGTCATTTCAAATGAAATCATTCTTTAAGACAGTTTCTTTGAATTGCTTGCTCCCAGATACCTATATAGCTATTATTTTAAAATATCAATAACAGAATTATATTGCTTCAAGCTAGCACTGCCTTAGTTCATGATAACTTCAGTTAACATCAGGATTTGTGCTAGTCTTAGTAGCCAATTTCTGACAGTAAGCTGTCTTTAATACGACACAGGAGCTTTCAGACTGAGAATAAGGAAAACCTTATTTAAAATAAGCCAAATGTAAATGTATATGGAACTAGGACAGCCACAACTGAAATGTAGTGAAAAGCAACTTGCACATGGCTAACGCAGGCAAAGACAAGTAGCACACAAATTATTTCGCATCCCTCCCTCTCCAGAGGAGAATGAAGGATGTAAAATAAGAAGAGAGTTAAAAAGCAAAAAGCAAACCCAAGTTAATAATTCTTGTAGTGATGGTAGTTAATTGAGATGGCTCAATTTAGACCTCAGTTCCAGGTAACTGTTTTTCTTAGTGCCTTTTGTTTAACAGGGTCTGGCTTCTATCTAAAATTTCATAATAAGCATTGGAAAAAACCAACTAAAAAAATCCATAAGACCTCAACACCTACATGGTAGTACTCGCATGTAAGTAACTCTTTATCAATTATTTGCTAATCCAAATTTAAACTTTCTGAGAGTGGAAACAGAAGAAAGCATTTCTCAACAGAAAGCATCATCCTCCCATTTCATCCTCTTTGTCTGGACAGGAGAAAGGTTTTGCAACATAGACAAAGATAAAGCCATACACCAAGATCTCACCAAGTGTAACAACCTGCAGACAAGCCTGGATTTAATTATCTAGAGAGAAGTTCCATGACAGCAAACAGCTACCCTCTACTCCCATAGGAATATTGGTTCAGATGGGAAGAAGCTCTTTCATATAGTAGAGTCCTGGGCAGTTCACAAATAGTGGAGATCATTCTCAAGCAGAGCAAACATTAGTCCTGCCATCAGCCTTCCACACTCTCCCATAGCTTTCTCCACAACATCTCAATCTTGCCTATCCCAAGTCTCAGGAAAAGAACATTGTTCATCATGAGCGAGAGAGTGGTTCTACCTGTTTTGATGCCATTAACGTGAGATCTTTATCCACAGAAAATAAAATAAAAGTTTCAACAGCCAGAGAACATGCATTTATTACCTATAATGGCTTTTGAGCCACAGAGGTGGCTTCCATTGCATGAGAGCTTAGCATGTAAATAAGATATGTTCTTGTTAATGTGGTATGTCCTCTGCCAACTGACATCTTGTTTTGTTTTGACATTTTACAGAAAGCTTACTGAATGGATTATTTTGAAGATACACATTCATCATCTAAATGCTTGTTCAAGCAAATAAGACTCTGACCTCCTTATGACAAGATATCAGCAGAAGTAGCTTAGAAACATTCAGTTCAAAAAGGTGTGTTAGATCACTCTAAAAAGAAATCATCTTTCCCCTCAAGGAAAGGAATAACAAACCCGGGGCGCTAGCAGCAACTCTTACCAAAGGACAACTTCCACAACTTCCAAATGACTAAGATTGGGAAGTGGTTAAAAACATCTTATGTTTAATAAGTATCAGCAGTAATTTGGATTTAAAAGGATGCCATAGAAACATACTTTTGGTGCCCTACCCAGTATAGAATTGTTTACTATCTTCAAACATGGGCATAACACAAGGTATTTTATTAAGTAATGACAGATAAAGTCATTAGAAAAAATAGATTTTCTTTCAAACTTTGAATTACCAGTTCAAACTTTCCCCCTGGTAAAAATGCCTAAAATGTTTTCTTTATTTGGCTATTTCAGTGCTTCTTTGCTCATAAGAGCACTCAGACATAATCTTACCTAACCTAAATTGTACCTTACACAGTACAATATCATCTTCAAAAAAGACAATTCTTTATTACAGAAAACTAAAATAAATTTTAAACACATTATGATACTTACTCATGCAAAAAGCCTTGGCATACCCAGGAGATTATCAGTAGCATGTCCTAGTCCAAAATCCCATTTTCTTTGGCAAGAGATCATGGCTTTCATGCAGTTACTGTACGACCCATGGTACTCTTTAGTATTATCACATTCATTAAGTTGTTTGCCCTGCTAACACAGATGTCAGATCCCCAGCATTTTCAAGTGGGTGCTCATGGGGCTAGCGTGTACCTGATGAGAAAAGTCCCACAGCTGATCCAGAAGGGACTGCTCCACACTAGTCCGAGGACTAGGTCTGAAGAACTCCGATAAATGCCACTTGTACCTGAATTGCATAACCCCTTGGGCTCAGGAGTTAGAATTTTCTTCTAAGCAATTCAAGTTCTGTGGACTCTCAAAGCATTATTTAAACTTACTTAAGTAATACAAGGAAAGAGGGCCTCAGATCTGCTCAGCATGACTCCATGGATTTACTTAAGAGTAAATTGGACTGATATGTAGCCATTTTTCTTGGAGGTGACATGAAGAGTCTCCCAAGGAATGTCTCTGAACTAGTTCTTCCTTTCTTTTTCCTTAGCTACCATGCCTCCTTACTTTAAATCTCATTACTTTTGTCAAGATAGTTTGGAATCATCCTTCCAAGAAAGCTACATTTCATTTAACTGTATTTAAAAAAGTCAGACATTACCTTTTCTAAAGGGCTTTCTACTCGGGGTATGCTGATCATGGGCATCTGGGCCAGATTATCCATATGAGAATGTTCATGTTCTGGCTGACGTCCTCTGAAGTTATTTACCACACAAACAACCTAGAAGGGATTAGAAGATAAACAGAATAGCTAAGGAACAACTTGGTTTTTTGAGCTTTGATCCTGGCATCCATAATTAGGCAGAACTGACACCAGCTTTAGTCACAGATTACAGTAGAAACACAGAAATGTGAAGTTTGTGTTTTACAGAAAACCCTTTATTAATAATTCAAGACAAAAGACTTTCAAACAATTCATTGTTACATGCATCATCTGAGAACCAAAAAACCCTCTTATCACAAAGCAAATCCATTAACAAAGTTGAATAATAGAATACCAGTTATTAGCAATGAATAGATGTCAAGACCAAGTGCAGCAGAGTATGGCAGTAACTTGAAAGTTCTATGAAGGGCTAGTACTGTGTAAATTTTGATTAGCCAAGACTTTCTCAAATGGAGAGTGATAAAGGGAGAATAAGGCAGGATCACCCCCAGGTTTGAACTAAACTCTAAACTTGCTCAGGGCAGCAGTGACTATCACACAGGGAATTAGGAATGTGATATATATGAGTTTGTTAGTGTTTCTACTAATTAATACACTCAGTAGAGCAGCAATGTTTATCCATTGTATTTTCTTCAAAACACAACTAAACTTGACATTGTGCTACTCGAAGGAGTTTATGCAATGTACATCACAAAATGCTGGGACAGAATCCTGTTATCTTTTATTACTTTTATGACTTCCACAGACAGAGTGGAAAAACTTCTTAGAAACAAACCACCAAATAAAACTCCTGGACACCTTGTGTGGAACGTAATGTTTGGAAGTGCGAGCAGGTATATTTAAAGGAGACCTCAAAGCTGTACTCACATTTCTCAGAGGAGTGAGAACACCCGCCCCAGCCACTCCTGGGAGAGTTCTCAGCCAAGCCAAGTCTTCAGATCCAAGATCTTGAGATCAAGACCTTGAGATCCAATATCAAGCTCAAAAGTGTTTTCATGGGGAAAAAATTCAAAGCTGTATTAAGTACAATTACAAGCTGCCAGGCAGACAAACTTGGAGGCAGCAAACAGCAGTGACTATTCTATGCCATAGTCTTGCACTGAAGTTATCAGTGAAGGCGATTATTAATAGATTAGCAGCAGCTTTCTGACACAGACACTAGTCATTGTGAATTGTGACTAACCAGTTTTGGAACACAGTTCCAGAAATGGAAAAGGCTAAACATGGATTTTCTTTTTGGTACAGAAAAACATGAAATTTCAATGTAGACCTGAAATAAATTCAGTAGAGTTAAAGCTGGAAAAGAAATAGTACTTATTCTCTGATCAGTGTAGATATAATTATACTCAAGTTAAAACTTCATACATGAAATCATAAGTAGATGTTATTCTGAACGATATACACTTGCTTAAAGTGAGGCTTGACACAAAAATTCTTGCTTGAAATGTTACAATCTGGTTTATAAGGAAGTCAAAACAGATCATTTAAATCAGTCCTTTCTTGACTTCACATTTCTGAGTGTATGCAAATATAAATAAGAAAAGTGATAGTTAGTTAAAAACAAAAATTAGAAACACCTCTTTTGTCATTCAATTGTCTGAAAAGTCAAGGTTACTGATATTGTTTTAAGAGAAACAAAATTATACACCGATTTTTTCAAACAGAAGTGACATACATATACACTTACCAAAAATACTGCTATAGATATTCCAATTATAAATCCTGCTATTACATCTGACCAGTGATTTCGATACTCTGCTACTCTGTTGATTCCAGTAAGGAAAGCCAAACACATTAAGCCCAAACACAGAACAGGTTTTGCAAGCCTTGTTCCTCTGGCTTTTACTGTGTTGGTGATATACATCTGAAAATTAGAAAGGAAGAAAGTATAAGACTGATGGAGATCTCACACTAGTTGGTGAATAAAATCTCTACATTTAGTTTGAACAGACTTTTCTAGGGACGTAGAAAAAGAATCCATACCATACAAAGACCATACAAAATTACATTTTACATGAACCTGAAAAGCCCCTAAAAGAACAGGCAAATTAGACAATCCTATCCTATTACTCCCAGTCTATGTATTCATTCGTGCAGAAAGGGAAAGAGACTGATTTTTCACTGTGCAGCATTGACAATAATAGAAAAAGATCTTTACACTGAAAGGGGCTATATTTTTATAAGCAAATGCCTTTCTTTCTCATAAACAACTTCTCCATGTGATTAACTAGAGATTTGTCAAAAAGCAGTGAAAATTCAACTAAACCTCTGCATCTACATTTATAAATAACATGTTACAGTTTCAGCCAGTGCTGAGCCATACACCCCTGTACTTCACAGATGGTGACCAAGGATGTTTAGTACCAATCCCCTCCAGCAAAAAACCAATCTAAACGAAGAAACTTTTATGCTTCAGACTCCAAGAAATCAATCTGCCCCACGTGCAGTCTAACTCACTCTGTGCAATACTACTGAATTAAAAGCACAGCCTGATGACAGAGCAGCTCTTCTGCCCTAAGGGTGCATTAGCGACTGCTAGGTTTAAAACATCACTTTCCAAGCTCTGATGTGCCAATGGAAGAAATTAATACCAAAGCTTTGAATTTCCATTCTTCTGAATCTTGGCATTAAGGCTGCTCGAAAGTTTCCCCCCTGAAAAGTTATACTTTAACTAACAACATTTTTGGAAAAAAAAAAAAAAAAGAAAAGTATTTACTTTCTGCAGAAGAATTGTTTCTGCAATTAAAGAACTGAAATCCCTAAACCCTTCACATTGAGACAGATTGTTAAAGATTTACATTGGAAAACACAAATATTTTCTATGGAGTTTTACTAGAGATTCCAAGTGTGTAATGCCATTGCTTTGAACTGCAAAAGGAAACAAAATGAATCTACATTGAAGAACTGTTACATTTCTGGCCAGTAACTGGGCAGTCCTTTGTGTTTTTTGTAATGTCTGAAACTTCAGCTGAATTTACTGGATGATCAGTTATGAAGTGCTGCAGTAATCAAGTCAAGAAGAAGTTTAGGAAGCATGGTTACAGTTATGATAAGTTAATCAAAGTGATGGTCAGAGCTTGTCTGAGAAGAGCAACATCTGCCAGTAATCTTGTTCAAAACACTAGAGAAAGATCCATGTCTTAGGGGATGAATCAAAGCTTAAGCTTAAAATCACATCAGAGTACCACAACATATACCTTCAGCAGACATTAGGTTATGAATAGCAAAGTAGTAGCAAGCTTTCAACTAATGCAGACAGAGCAAAGGTTTGAAAAGAAGAGTTTTGGGGTGTATCTCCAAACTCCTCTTTTCTTCCTAGACCATTTAAGAAATGGCATTTTTCCCTTTGCTGACTATCCTTTTATCTCAGCTCCCTATATTTTTGCCGGGTCTCTTCAGTGAGTTACTCTTACCACGGGGAATGCTGATAAGACAACTGCAACTTTAATTTCCAGCTTTTTAGCCCTATTGGTTTTCTTCAAGCTACAGACAGAACAGTACATGCTAAGTTGCTCAACAACACTCTATTTTAGTGACTCTCATCCTACTCCTGGATAGTACCACTATTATCCACACTCATGCTACATGTCAGAACATCTGGTGCTTGGGAAAATATTCTAATATTTTGAATACACAGCAAGATTACCAAATTTCAAATACAGCTTGGGTGAAGCTGACACAGCAAAGTTGGCAGGAAGCTATCCTGCATTTAATTCTGTACTGTGGAATATAAAATATAAGTTACTAGTAAGAAGGGAAAATCAACTCATAAAAAGAGTGTAGCTTGCTTAAGACAGGTGTCAGTAATGATTTCAGTAATTTGTAACACCTGGTCATTGCCCAAACAGGTTATCTCAATTTTTATGAGGTCAAAACACATTATAATACAAATACTCAACTCTGAGTGCCAAACTTCAATATTTTTATACAAAGCTAATCTGAAAAGTGCTCTGTAGAAAATTCTCAGTATTTTTTTCACAATCAAGTATGTGCTTCAAATCCCTACTCAGACAAAGCACTGACTTTGCTTTGTCTGCATACTCACGCTGTGCCTCATGTGAGTAAGAACTACCCCCATTTGCTGAGGCCCTTCCTATATGTGCAGTCAAGACTGTCATACTGACTCCATTATTCACAATAAGCTGAGAGTTCTGTCAGCATAGGTACCATTTCTAGTTTGTCTTTAAAGAACAAATGCCACTGATGTTAAGAACAGTATCAAAATATATATTAAAGAATCAACAGAAACAGAATAAACTTTTCCTGAAACAATGTAGTGAAAAGTCTGTATATTTTCAAGACACTACAGCAAATGTAGACTTTTCCAAGGCAGGATTCACAGATGTCCATTTTTAAACTTGACCTCTTGCAGCTCTAATACAATATATTAACATAGTTAACCAAGTCAAAGATCTGATTTGTACTAAGAATAAAATATAATTAAGTAGTTGTTATCTTCTTGATTCTGGAAGAAAAGCTATAAACCAGCACACTCAGTAATTGACAAAAAATAAACATCTTGAGAAGATGACAGGATTTTTCTTCTCTTGCTTTTCATAAATATTAAATGCAGCATCAACAAAGGAAAATAGCGCAGTGATTTAAATGAGAATGAATGACAATATAATTTTTTACATGGTTAAAGATGTTTACTGAACAAGAACATCTCAGCTCCTTTTAAGAGAAGAAATTGGGAGAGGAGAAATCTAATTAAAGAAATATTTTAAATTAGTCAGCAACAAGCCCAACAGCAGTAAAGGTCAAGGATTGACACAATAGATAGAATTAATTATGCAGGCTGCACATTCTTCTGCAACATCAGATCGTGGCAAATCTTCTCTTGAAAAGCTTTTCCTATTGCTTTTCCTTTTTCCTAAAATAAAGTTTTAGTATGAAAGGATATAAAGATGATAGCGGCAAGTAGCCACTGGCAGAGTCATATAAGGATGTGGATGTTATCTGATCATTCTATACACCAATATTTACTAGATTTTCAGGAAAACACAAACATTTCACCTTCAGTCTTCAAGATGCTGGAAGCGAGGTCTTCAGACAATCTTGTAAATTGAAAGTAAAATTTTAATTTAAATAGTTTTGAAAATATGTATTTGAAAGAGTCAGAGTCAAAATCACCACCATTCAGCATTCAGCACCAAAGACAAAGCAACCTGTGAGGCTTCTGACATGACTGTCTCAGGTCATAACATAAGGCATAATCATAGTGTTGGCACTTTGCTTGTACTGGGAAAGCTTTCAAAAATGTCATGTTGAAGGTCTGACTCATGTGAAATATGTCCTAGATCTAGTGCAAACAAAATGACTCCAAAACACCTAAGAGAAGAACCGGAATTGTATGTCAAGCGCAGGACAAAGTGGCCTCCTGGGCTAAGCTGCAAGCTCTTCCTAGTTGTCTTCTTTCAGCTATCTTTAGGTTCACCCACCTAAATCTCTGTGCACACAAACAGACACATAACAGGTCCCAGAGTCCCATTTTAGTTAGAGTAGAGCTAGTCATCAGTCTGGGTGCACCAGCCAGGAGGCAAGTTAATTTTTTTTGCTGATTTCATCAGTGTGGGGCCCAGGGATGTTGGGAAGAAGATCCCTTCTGTGCTTGCTGTTTTGGTCCTCCCTGAAGCAGATGGTCTGGGGTACTGACAAAGAGACAGACCAGTCCGTTAGTGGGTAGAGAATAATGAGTCATGAAGCAACAAGCAGAAAGAGGAAGGAATCACTGTACAGGCACCTATCCCAGGCGGCGCTCCAAATATAAATTTTCTTATGTTTTGTTTTGCTTTTGTAATGTGCTACCATCAAAGAAAGAATCTTGAACTACGCAGGTTATATAAAAAATGTTATAGATGTTCCACCTGAGGAATGCAAAACTTCCAATATTCTTCATACCACAACAAAAGAAATACAGATGACAAAGCTGAAAGAGTAGTGGGCTATAGTGGATGGTAGTCTATAACCAGGTTCAATGTTTAGTTAAATCCTGCTTGATAACGTAAAAGCTCTTAAGCTTGCTTGATTAATAATTACTGGGTCAAATTACTACTAGAGCAAACAACATATTCTCAAATCAGCTTTCTGCAACTGCACACTGGGGATTTTTTTAGTGCTTTTGAAGCCTCCTCCAGCTTTCTCCCTAAGTTTTGCAGTAATTTTTGATAACCCTAGACAAAAATTTGCTTTCAAAGTCAAACATTTGGGCAGGCCAAAGAAAGGAAGAGAAAGCTTATTACATTTCCCACTGCAAGCTCCTCACAGTCATAATTCTATAAATAGCTGGAGAAGGAAAAGAGGTATCCCTCAGTATACCAGGGCTGTAAATACACCTAAATATTAATTAAAGCTGATTCAGTCTACAGAGGTTATTATCTTGAGCAACTGAATTATAATGAAGAACTGACAAGAAATATCTAGAGATCTTTAGATAAATCCCTGGATCAAACTGTAATGTTATTTTACTACCCTGTCTGAAAGTAACTAATACACGCAATATATGAAGCCCGTGATATAAGCTGCACAATCAGCATTAAGGGATGCTTTTACTTGCTGCACCAAATACTAGGAAGAAATACCACTTTCCTAACAATACCCCGAAAAACAGCCAAAAGAATCCTTTAATTCTTCAATTTTCTATCAAAAAATGGACAATAAAGCCAATTCAGTAAGGTGGCTCTGCTACTTCTTTTCCTCCTGAGTACTCCCTAAAGCCTATCAAAGGGAGGTCTGTCATACCTCCTCCAGCTGCCCATTGAGCACAAGCCAAACGGGCACTTCAAGATGAAGGACAAGCAAGAAGAGGCCTACATCTAAAGACTGGATCATGGAGTGACACTGAGCAGATCACCATATTGCTAGCACTGACCAGACTGCCTTGCTGTCTTTTCCCAGTGACTTAGAAACACAATAAACTGCAAAGACAAAACAGCAGAATGCCAGGAGCAAGAATCTTGCAGAAAATATGATCATGGACCCTGAAAAAGCTCTTTTGAATGGAAAAAATTGTCATCTTTACCTGCTAGCCCTGTCTGAGCCTGTAGTTGAGGCCAAAGATTCACAGTACAGAGCAACAAAAGCAGCCTACAGACCTAAGGACTATGTCAATTATCAAAACATTAAACATTCCAAATCCAAAGCAAGTCTGAAATGCACACAGTAACACCAAGTTCAAGCACCACCCTACAGACAGGTCATCTGCCAACAGCTCTTCTCCAAGGAAAGAAGAATAACACAACAAAAAATATTTATAGAAATAACTAATTGTCTTAAACTACACATTGCCTTAAACTACAAATTGTCTTTCTATAGAAAGAACTAATTGTCTTAAACTATAACTAACAATGACCAATCCCCTAAGTCTGCAGCACCAAAGGACAATTGCTACTCACAAGTCTCTTATCTAAATCCATGGGAACAGACTGGCTAAATCTTCATATGTTGCTTTGAAATCCTACCAAAAAAAAAAAAAAAAGACTCATGACTTCTCATTTTTGTGTCTCAGTTGTTGGGAAAAAAAAAAACCAAACAAGTATGTGATAATTTTCTGCTTCAAAATATACCTCTACTTGTCCATGTTGTGTAATCTTACACATATCAGTGTGGCTTATACAATTATATTATATTTAATAAACCTGCAGCATTTACCTTAATACCAGTGTTAGCAGATGTTCCAACTGAGAGAGCGTGATTTGCAATGCTGCTAAGAAGTGGAAGCCAATGCAGTCAACTTATTAACCCAACTCAAGCAAAACCAAACAAAACCTCTAAGACCAGTAGAGCAGACACCTAAAGAGAAATACAGGTGGCAGCCAGCTTCGTTAGAGATTTTGGAAAATAATTGCAGTTTATTTTGAAGGCTATGGTACACTGGGAAAAATAAACCTAAGTCTGAAGAAAAGTAACAGATCCTTGAAAGTATCTGTGTTTGGAGCAGGGTAGAGAAAACACCTAACCATAGTGCTGCCACTCAACATTTCCATTGCTAAGTCTTTCTTGATAGGTACCAGCAGAAAGTAAGAGGCAAACACCACAGAGAGGTTTTAGCAATGCAATTGTTTGAAAAAGACTGTACTTTCAGCAGGAGGAAAATTCAGAGTTACCATAGCAGCCACCCACTCTCAAAAGAGGGGAGGGGGGAAAAAAGGAAGACTCAAGAACTTAGATGAAAAAAAAGAGGCTATTGTTAACAAGACAATATGCACAGATGCTAGGTGATAAGGACATGGCTGCACTTAAATGGAAGGAGATAGGGAATGATTTGATAAAGTATAGGCTTTGTTTTTAAATGGGTTGATCGATGAAATCAGGTAAGTCTGACCTTGTTTGCTTCACCCCCTCAGAGAGCAAGGACTTTAGATCAGCTTGTTGCCTGTTTATGTCTTTAAGCTGGTTTTGTTTTGTGCACAGCTGGTTGAATGTCCAGGGAGGATTGGTAACAATCCCTCCCTCTTTCCCAATTATTTCTGTTAACCAAAAAGAAAGCACATTTTGTATCAGAGATCATATGCTCATGAAATACTATCTAGGTAGTATATGGAGGTCTTTATGTCCATGTCCTCAATAACTGTTGTACCACAGCTCATACAAAGACTAGGCAACTGTTGAAATCTTCTACTCCAGTGAATAGCAATGAGAAAGTTGTTATTCAGGGCCAACTATCCTGATAAACATAATGACAGTGTAAGGACATGACCCCAAATATTGGTACATTGCATTTCTTTCCCTGCTGTGCAATAAACAGTATTTTTAGCTGCAACCATGCAACAGAATTTTTAAAAATTTACAAAAAAAAAAAAAAATTGCGTCAAGGACCTAAATTTGCAGGGTACAACTCAGCTGATAAATCCTAGCAATCCACTTTATTAGGCAGCCTATAAGAATTGAGAAATCCTGTCAGCAGTTTCTAGTGCTTCAGTTAAACGGGTGTCATGAATCATGCTGCAATACAGCAATGATACAGAATATATTCATTTCTGCAGTTACTGAAAGCTTATAAAGTCATGAAACAGAACACAGCAGCTTTAATTGGTGATGTTGCTGTTTATTGACCACAGACAACATAAAGTTTGCATAAAGTACACTTGCTCACGTCAAAAGCAATTGATAGTAGGTATTAGACCTTATAATGTCTAATTCTTGTTTTTAAAATGTATCAATACTGTTTTCCTTCCTGCTTTGCAGTAACTGAACAGTTGGTTTCCTTTAGTTACTGTGACTCATGGCAACAGTGGAAATCCAACTTTACAGATGGATGAGAAAAATAGGAGCAATTAAAATGAAGAATGCTGAATATTTTCTAAAATAGTTTACACCAAATTTAGAGGTATGTTTCAGTGAAGAAAAGCCTTAGATATCTCCCCAAATAAAGTCAATACTATTAGGAGTCTTACACTTGCCTCAAGTTAGAATAGAATTTTATTGCTCATCTCTTATTTGCAGATAACACTTGCCTGTACTAACTGATGGTCCACAACTCTCAAGCAGACATTGCTCGTGAGGAACTTTTGGTAAATGTTACTGTCAGTGCTGCAGATTTTAAGCCACTGGTTCTAAAACCATACTCAGAAACATGGAGTTGGCACACTGTCTGTGGATGGGGTTGGGATCTTTGCGTGATAGCAAGTATCAGTTTCCAGGTCAACCAGGAATTAAAAGTCAGCTCATAAATACATGCTCAAATGCAACACACACACGCCTATATATACACACGTATACATAGGCATACATACATATACATGTGTATAGGCAGGCCACTGTTCAAATACTAGGGGAATTTACAGGATGACTCCTGCAATGACCACAGAGGTAGACACACCCTTGCCTAGTTGCCCACTGACACTACGTGGGCAATCCTGGGCCAAGCCAAAGGTCTACAAAGTGCAGGTCAGGTAAGAGACTCCCACAGGCACATACTGGGGACAGCTTTACTAAGAACATGTGCTTCTGATTAAGACTAGAACAACGTGCACTCCAAATGAAACCAGGGAGTACTGCACAGAGTTACTTGAGCGAGATTCATTAGCCACTCTGCCTCTTACCTGCATCCCCACACCTCTCAATAGCCTCTAGAACAGCTCTGATGCAAGACAGTAAACACCATTTTTTAATCCCAGCCCTGCTTATTGCCCCCTATATCAAAAAGGCAATAAGGAAGAAGGGCTAGATCGTCTTATAGTCCATTTCATTGCAGACTAAGAGCCAAACTGACTTTGCATGAGTACTAAGGTACCTGTAAATACCAATTCTGGTACCTAAAGACACGCACAGATCTTGGAAAATCTGTCAAGACGTGCTCATTCTTTCACTTCACTCCACCAAAGAATATGGCCATGTGCAATTCTACTAATCTGTACTGGGTTAAAGCAAGGAAAGGAACCACTACCAGTCAAGGGCAAACCCTACCTCTATTCTTTACCACCCAACAAAGCCTCATCCCACATTCTCTGGAAATGGGAAAAAAAGTAAACCAAGAACTTGATTATCTTATGTCTATAACCCTTTTTTGACAACTTGCCCTTTCTCAGCACTGCCATAGCTTTCAAGGCTCAGAAAGCCACTACATCTGTAATTGTCAGAATTAAGTCCAATGAATCAAATTCTCAAAGGCCTTGCAGTAATTCATAGAAGGCTTACATATATAAAATCAGCCAATAGTTGTTTTATCTCCCCAATCCTCCCTCCTCCCCTTACCATTTGCTCTCAAACACACAGTGATATGAAATAGTATGACATACTTACAGCCAGATACATAGCTGCATATACGCTTAGTGCTGCTTCTTTGGATGGGAATGTCTTTCTGGCTTTCATGATAAGGTCTGGATTTCCAGTACAGGCATGTACGCTACTGATGAATTGTGTATACTGTTTACATCCAAGTGCTGTATAGTTGGGTTTACAAAGTGCAAGAAAATGTGGTGCAAGATTCCCTGTTACTACTTGTCCAGCATTTACAAAGATGTCCGTAGCAAACAGTCCAAATGCGTAAATTCCTAAAGAGGGAAACAAAGAGTTAAAATTTCCCAACAATTTCACTCCAGGGCAACATATCATAGTATTTATCATAGTAATATACCAGCTCCTTCCATTTAAGAACATGAAAAACTCTCCTATGTATTGTACCCTAAAGATCCTGGTTCATGTTGGAGATGGTACTTTCCTACACAACGGCAGCACCAAGCCTGCAACACACCTGCACACCTGGTCTCTCTCCATCCTTCAGAGCAGCACATACATCTCCTGTGCAAGCAGCCCACTTTCCTAGCCACCAGTTTCCACTGTTGAGGATAGCTACCTATACTGGTACCTAACTTTTGCGTGTTCACTAAACAGAAGTGACAAGAGGTAAATTCTTCACCCTATAAATTTGCTTGAGAACAAAGGAAGGCCCTGATGGAGAATTAACTTGAAAAGTCGTAATACATAATGGAAAAATGTTTTCTTTTCCCTTGCAGCTGTAAAGAAATAAGTACTGCATAATTCAATATTGCCATGGACAAGTTGTCTTCAGCTGTCTGCTACTGGGTACATCTCTCTGCATGACATGTTAATCGCAATATCAACACAGTGAACTAAAGATCTATACATTTGAGGAGCTACTTATGCTAAAGAGGTTGTTTTATCAGATATATGAGCAAAGCATTAAGCACACATACTCATTGATTAGAATGGAAATGCACATATCTGATTACTTAAAAGAAAACAGATTTCTGCTATTCTGAGGTCTTTTTCTATCCTTTCAGAAGCAGAAACTGAGCTCTGGAAGGAAATGCAGACAGCACTGACTGGAAGGCAAAGCCAGCAGGTGCATGTTCAAATTCTACCCAAGCTACAGATTTCCTTCTATATTTCCACAGGCAAACCACCTTACCTTTCCCATACTTTAACTCACTGTGAATATAACATGAGTTGTGGCAGTTATGTACATCACAGCAGACACAATGCCACAGAAACGTGTGCATTTCTAAAGGTCAGGTTTTTTTCCTCAGCAAAGCTAGAGGACCGAGGAGGATTTCTGGGATCCTGGCTAGTCAGCAGTGTCACACTAACATTAATTCACCCTGAGCTGCTAGACACTGGTGAGCAGCAGACTATGCCCAGTCGAGTAGCTGCAGAGAATGGCCCTTTCGGCAAGCCCCGAGGGTATGTGCTGCCCCAGCAAAGGTGCCCGCATCACTTCGTGTGCGCATAACAGGTAGTGATGCCTCATCTGGTGGAACCATGTAGAGCCCACTGCTCATCGCTTCCTTTTTTTTTTTTTTTTGTTTCTGTGAGCAAGAAGGGCCTGCCAAGTGGGAAGGAAAAGTAAGCACTGGTTACACACAGAACAACTGGAGCAGTGGAGCAGGAGCTCCTCATCATCACTTCGCACCTCCTCTGGACCTATGCAATACAGTCTCATTCCCAATGACTTTTAGCACTCCAGTGGGACAGCAAGCAATTGCTCTCTCTGAAGGCAGGCACGGCTGTTACACAAACACTGCAAATCCAGACACAGCTGCACATCCCCTCCTTCCCCCTGTGACTGGGGCACACAGGAGGATTAGCTGCCCCAAGGCTTCATTCCTCTAGCAGTTTCTCTTAGATACAACCATGAGTGAGAAGCAAACAACAACAGAACTGAGCCCTGCTATGGCATCCCTGCACATATTAAAAAGCAGCATCTGTGAATATTCAGTAGACATTTTGAGTAGTGGTACTGCTTCCTCCAAGCACATTTACAATGAATTAAGTAGAAAGGATGACACCTTGTATCTACTGAAGTCAATGGGGGAGCTACCTCTGACTTCAGTGGAGCATGGATCTTGTACTTTTCTGCTAGAGACTATAATACAATCTCCAGAACAAGAAAGTACCTAAATTGGGCTTGGCTTCAAACACCCATTTATATCCCAATGTCTTCAACTTTGGCTGCTATGCATGCGTGTAATTAAAAGAACACCATCAACTATAGATATGGCACAAGAGTATCTCCCTTCTGCATTTCACCCTACTACAGGCCTGCTGGTTGTTTTTCCCCCTTGTGGTTCCCAATTTTTTCTCTTTTTACTGCTGTTCATGCAAATATTTTTTTTATCCAAACTTCCAAGAAGCTTAATTTGCTACTCAAAAGGAGAGAACTCACTACACCTGAGTTAAGACTACACATGAAACGTTGTGTGGTTATATGAATATTTTCCCCAGGTCAAAATTAAGACACAATTGATCAATCTCACCATTCAGAAAATTAAAGCATTAATTTTGCTCATACCAAGGAATCTGATGGTCCTGCGCACCAATGGATTTATATAACAACAGTCTCCAGTTAATATTGTTTTTTCTTGGTTTTCAAAATCCTTTGTAGCTAACTGTAGACAAAACACTGCAGTTTCTCCAACGATAATCTTAGGGAAGGAGAAAAGAGGGGAGAAAAATGGCACATCAGATTACATCAAGTAAAATATACTAGTATTATAGTGATGGCTACCTCATCTTGAGGAAACAAGACCAAACCAGCACAAAAGACAACATAAGTGAACCAAGTTCTGTTTGTTAATCTTCTTATGAAGGAAATACACCTTTGCTTTACTTTATTTGCATTAAAAGAGAATAAACCTCCATAACCAGGACTTGGAATCGACATAATACAACCTAGTTTTCAGGATAAGGGAAAAGAAAAAGAAATCTATTAGTTCAAGAATAACAGATTGCATAATGCACAACATTTGGACCAAAGTGAAGGCCTGAACATTTTGGTTCCCGTGTGGCTTTCACTGACACCCAGCACTTCACAAAGTTGAGCTCTACATTTTGGACAGGGGCACAGGGGAGGGGGGTCAGAAATCACAACAGAGCTCCTGTTCACATCAGAGGCTTGGTTTGCCAGGAAGTACTTAACAAGTCTGGCTTTAGCTTTGTTTCTTGTGCTTGAATGAAGTGTCACCACAGATATTTTAACATTAAGTATGGCCTGTTTCACATTCATTACAACAAAATGAATAAAGTCCTCATGTCTATAGATCACTCGCATTGCAGTTGGCAATAAATAAATAAATAAAAATCACAAAAATTACCAGATTTTGAATGTGAAATATCGCTTCTAAGATGTGTACAGCAAAACATGACCTTCAATTTCCTCATGATAATTATGATATTGACACTTAAAAGCCTAAGCCAAGCCTTAAGGACCTATCTATCTAAACCTATGATACTGAAGCTTTATGGCAGGTAGCACAGATACGATCAAAAAGAGTAGAGCAGAAAGGTCAAATACAGACCACTGTAATCCAACTTTGATTCACTGTGGGACTTAGAGGCAAGGCTCTTCCACTCTTCTATATGAAAAGCAGTAAAGCTCATTGAGAGGTACATCACACTTTGATAAAATGTGAATGAAGACCAGCAAACTAAAGTCTTAATACTACACAAATAAATGAAATAATGCCATAAAATCTGATTCATTGCCTAGGTTTTTCTAAACCTTTCACCAAGAGGAAATTATAAACCTTTTCATATACCACAATAGGCCTGAACTGTTCTACACACAGCATGGTTTACAAAAAAAAAAAAAGTGATGGCTCATAAGCACAGTTCGTTGTCAACAGGAAGAATACAATGACCTTACTTAGTTATTCATACACAGATGACTTTGGTCTAAATTGTGACACACAGAGGAAAAAAGTGCTTCTTACAAATAATGTGTCACAAATAAAAATAACTGTGTTGGCGTGTAAAAAGCAAAATTCAGTTTATCACAGAAACAGTCATCATATATTACTGTAGACTGGCTTCAAATCCTAGTGGAATTTTTAGATGAAACAGAAATTTCAATACCTGAACTAACAAGTATCCTCTTTCTACTTTGATGCAAGCAAATTTTCAGCATACTGAAGTACAATTCCTTCATCTATAATTAACAAGTGATCAGTATATATATTGAAATGTAATTCAATCTTGAATTCAAGGTTATCAAAATTATGATAATGGTAAGGAAAATTCAGCCTAACGATCACATAAAAAAAAAACAAAAAAAAAAAACGGTTTTCATATGATTCATAAAGGTAAGAACTGAAACACTAAGATTTTTACTGGGAGACACAGTAATTCCTTTTTTTCCTTTAGAACAATGAAACATCAAGGAGTAGGCATTTTTTTTTTTGCCAAACTCAATAAATCTCAGTAGAATTATTGTAGATTTCCAAACTCGAGGAAAAAGCAGAATCTAGCATAATGAAAGCATCTCTGATATATAGCGCTCAACACTTTGTCTTTTGTGCAACAACACAAAGAGAAAGTGAGGCAGCCAGCTTAACTCTCCAGCTTCGAGCAGAGTCTATGAATCTGCTAATCCAGGAATACGTGTTCTTCTTTTTGGCTGGTAGGGAAGCTGGGGGTAGCAAGCAGGAGAACTGTAGGAAAGCAGATCCTCACTTCCAGAAACCTGTCTTCATCAGCTGCACCTAGATCTTTGCTGCTGGCAACAATTTTTCCTTGTTATATCTCCTGTCTTTGACAGCAACCTAGACAAAGTAACCCTCTGCCCCAAAAATAGCAGGAAGCACCATGCAAGTTCTTAGCTGAACAAAAATACTCTTAAGTGGATACATAGGTGCAAGGGTCAGAACGATACAAAACTCTGCTAAAGACAAAACTTTTGCTACAGCAGGCCTAGCACTCTACCCTTAGAAGTGACCAGAGTGGGGTACACCACTGAGCACAGCAGGCATTCATCACTATGCTGCTGTGATGTACTTTGATAGAATCCTTCTGGAATTTGGCAATAAATACAGGTTCTGTATTTTTCTGTATTGGCAGCTCAGCTAAAGCTGTCCTTCTTCCTTCACCCTTCAGCACAAGCACTGCTCATCTCAATCAGCCTACTGATGCTCCAGAAATGGAAGGAAAATCTTTTTCAATCTCACTAAGCCCCAGGAGAGACTCTGATTCCCAGTGCAATTCCTTCCCCTTCTCTCCAGCACCACTGCCAAGACTCATCTCTACAGGGTAGAGGAAAGGGAGGCCCATCTCCCTTCTTGCCCGTTACCATAATTTACATGCCTGGTGTATTCTAGAAGGGAAAAATTTCTGTACTTACTCCAGCACAGGGACAGCCATTACCCCTTCCACTGCATACCCAAGTTGCAAGCAGCCAACAAATGACATTTAATATAACAGAATTACTTGTGAACTTCTTTGCTTTTTTGTGACAAAGTTTTTGGAATATTGCAATGGAGAATTTTAAAACCTGGCAACATAAGTTTTTGGAGAGAGCTATACAAGTTTAGGTACAGAAATATAATCTTGCAATGAAAAAAATTAGGATATTAGAAGTATCTTTTACCTTATTCTGTCTAACAGGGTCATGTGATTTTAGATCACTGGACAGATTTCTTAAAGAATGATATATATTAAAATTCGTAGCTCACAGATATTTTAACAGCTGTTAAAAGCAGAGACCACCCTTCCCCAAGGCTGAGAAAACCTTTTGACATATAATTACAGCATGTAAAGCGTAAGGAAAAGAACAATTTTCACCTGAAGACTAACACCACAAAGTATAGGCTTTCAGTACTCTAAAGAACAAGTATATAAATAATTTTCACAGTCCTTCAGTAAAAGTGCAGTGCACATAACTGCTACAAGAAGGAGCAAGACAAGAATCATGGCCCTACAGGCATAGGCCTAAGCTCCGCCAGGTAGTGATCATGTCCTTGTTCTACTACAGCTTCCCTCTGTAAACACAGGGAAGGCCCTTAGTCCTGATTCACAATATAAAGGGTAGTAGAAACTATACAAAAATGACTCTACGTAAAGATATTTAATAGGAATACAAGATTCATAACTAGCATCTAGATAATCCTTTATGGAAACATGGAAAAGAAATGTTAACACAGCAAAATCTAAATTACACAAAAACTTCTTGTAATCATCTCCATGGCAATTGTATTCTGCAACAACCCATCCAACAGCAGGAACAGAGTTTCGGAGGGGTAAGATCTAAAATTAACATTTCTTCCTGTTTCACCTCTCAGCTCCTGATTAATTTATTAGCTGACTGATTTTCATGGCAGTTTCATACTAGTAATATATTTATTGCCAACCCCCAATAATACCTGTTCCTTTCCTTGTTCTCTGCACAGGATGCTTACAGGGTATAGCACACATTCCCTACACTGATTCCTTCCTCCCAGATAAGTTCGGGTTTTTTCTGTATTAGTCATTTTTCTGAATCCAGGCAAGCTGTTCCCAGTTTTAGCTCTGCACATCAATTTAGAAATCTAATTTGTGCTTCCCAAAGTCATCCATACAGTGTATTCTTAACTTGCTTCTAAATTCTGAGCTCTTTTTCAACTTGAAATGTCAAATCTGACTCATTCCAAATACTAGAGATACAGCAGCTCTGACCTTGTTGATTTTCCAGTAAGCAACTCCATAAACAAACTTCCCCTAGTGACATGTATGGTTTACAACAGCCAGCACCTATATAAATAAATGACCTTAAATCTGCACTTCTGAAATACTAATGAGGTTTATTTTATGGATTACCTTCTCATATGTGACATAGCTTTCTATAAAAACCAAGAGGATTCAAGTAAGAATTAAACATTCATTGGAAGACAAGATATCGGAGAGTACATTAATGCACTTAAACAAGGTAAATCCTGAAATTAAAGGTTGATAATCTCTATTTGGGATTAGGAATTAAATTTATGTGTAAACATTCATAGATCTTTCCAGCTAACACCTGGGTCTACAAATGTTCATGAAATATTTCATATGGCCCAGGGAACGTGGTAGAATACACGATTTCCTTCTGCCAACTCTCAGGATTACGCTGTAGCTACAGCAACCACTCAGATGAGTAACACTAAAAAGCAGTTATTGCATTAAAAAGACCACTAAATAGTCATCCATGTTCTGAACTTCTCAAGTTAAGAAGAACAGTTGACAATACTGTGCACTATAATTTCTCTTCTGACTTCTGGAGAACCTCAGGCAAAGCTCTGCTTTATTCTTCAGAATGAACTTCCTCATACTTCCTTATCAGGCAGGAAAAAAACTGGGAATTAGAGCTAAAAATCTTGGGGATAATCTCTGTATCTCTAGGCAAATCATTATGATTTAAACTGCATGGCCTCCCCATTCATTTCATTTTGGAGCTCCCACTTCAAAAGCATGGGGCAGGTTTCTTTTAATGATATGGCTTCCATAGGCTTTGTTGTTCATGTTCTTTATCTTTTAAACTTTTGGGCAGTTTGTTTGCTGGCCTATTTCCCCTTTAAAAACACCATCAACATACCACAGAGCACACTGGTCTCTAGAGTTTGGAAAACATAGCAGCATAAACCTCTGTCTTTAGTGATGCTATAGATAAACTCTGCACTCTGCTTTAAGCTAAAATTGCTGTGTGAGGTGACAGCCCTGGCAGGAAAAGCAGCAACAGTATTTCCAGCAGTAGCAATTTCAAGTTCATTATGCAGAGCTTTCCCCTGAGGCCATTTTCTTTGTGTTTTTCTTGTTCTCATTTCTTCTTGCTTGCTTAAACTGACAGCAAATGCCCTAGTTGATTTCCACAGAAGCACATTTCTATAGTAAAAAATGACCAGTAGTTTTGAGGAAAGCGAAAAAAATAAGTCCTAGATAAATCTGTCTGATATTGATCAAACACAAAATATCCCCACTTGGATTCAGCATGGAGATACAGGACCATACTGCATAGCAGCTTCTGAAGGTCTGGAGAAAAGAAAAATGTGAAAGGAAAATTGCTTTTCTAGAGGAAGATGTAGAAAAATATAGTCAGCCTTTTTTCCCCAGTAAATTTTGTTTTAAAAATATGTACTCTCCATTTTTTTGAGAAAAATATATATATATATTTTTAAAAATATATATATTTGGTCACAGCCATTTGCAAAAGAAAAATAGTATAAGAATATTTGACTATTAGATATATGATATCTGCTTTATTTATTTTTCCTGTAGTGCAGAGTATGGCTATATGCTATTAGACACTAATGTTCCTTCTGACAGGGACAAAGACTCAGTACTGCTCTTTGTAATACACCGTACACAGTACATAAAAATGATAAAGGTTGCTCACTTCATGAAGACTTTATTGCTATTTGAAAGCAAGAGGCCCATAATAACCAACCATTTATAACCAGGGAGCTTCAAGTAGACCCCATGAGCACATAATTACAGAGGTATGGGCAACTTCATCATTTGCTGAGTTATCTTCATTCATTACTTTACCATACGACGGAAAAAAATGAAATATTTTTAAGTACAGGGTCTCTAAAATCTTACTCTCCCCAACCCCCTTTTTTCTCTATTTTTTTTCTGACCAATTGATCACATAGGCAAATGGCATCTCCTCTAGAGCATGCCAGCACTATCCAAGAGGTAACGCTTCTGCCCTGCAGAACGCTGTCACCAAGCTGTAATCACGCAATGCCAGAGCAAAGTTTGGTGACAGAAAAGATCATTTTGAGAAACAGTTATCAGGAGTCTGCTATTTTGAATCTATCTAAGAGAAGGGCCTTGTGCCATCACCAGAGGGCAAGTCTTGGTGCGTGACAGCAAGTCCTGCATTTGATGCTCAGCGACAGAAGCAAAGGGGCAAACAAGCAGCCCCATGAGGTGCACCAGCCCTGCCGAGAACCACATTAATGGGAACGTTCACCCCGCCTTCGGCCTGCTTTACCCACTGCGCTCAGGATTACCTCCCCCCTCACATCCACTGAACCTTTTACATCGCCGTGAGACGAACAGCATCCAGCTGCTCCGCACTGCAGTTCTCCGGGGGATTAGAAGTGGCCAGCACACTAGGAAAACAAGCTCAGAAACGCTACCGTGGCAGTCTGGGGGCCAAGTAAGTGTCTGGCACCTGGCTCCAAAACCATCAAACTGCTGGCGTAGTTTCACAATACTGAGACAAGTATTCTAGGTGAACCCATTCCAAGAGGTAGTAGAAGACAGACTTTGATGATAACTCTTTTGCCCGTGCACCAAGCCTTTCTAATTTAAAACCAAAACCAAACCCTACCAAAAGCTTGAAAAAAGATATTAATCTAGAGAAAATTCTCAACATTTAAAAAAACCTAGTAATTTTAGTCTGAAAATGGTGACAGGAAAAGAATTCTCTCAAAACTGCCTTCTACAAGCAACAATTACATTTCAAGAGGTGAAGTTACTTCAGGTTGAAATACTCCAGGTAATGTTCTTAAAAAACAGAATTCAGTTTTTCAGAATTCAGAACAGTTGTTCTCATTTCTTTTTGCAAAAATGAGGATGCCATTATGCAGATTGCAAGCTCTACACTTCACTCTACAAACGTATATGATTAGGAAGACGGGCTGTGCTATGACCAGACTAATTTTAGTCTCCAGATCTCTGAGTGATACTTCAAAAACGTTGTTATTACATATAATTATTTCATTAGTGATTTTAAAAAAGAACTTTATATTAAATTTTTTTCTTTTTCCAGATGCTTAGCTTCAACCTTTAAAATACCTTAATATTTGCAAAGGAAAAACAAAACATTCAAAGCCCTGCCATTTATGATAAAATCATAGAATAATTTGGATTGGAAAGGACCTTTAAAGGTCATCTAGTGCAACCCCCCTGCAATAAGCAGCAACATCTTCCACTAGACCAGGTTGCTAAGAGCCCTGTCCAGTCTCATCTTAAATGTTTCCAAGGTTGAGGCATCTACCACGTCTCTGAGCATCCTTCTTCCAGTGTTTCACCACCCTCATTGTAAAATATTTCAACCCTACGTCTACACTCTTTTAGTTTAAATTGCCCCTTGGTCCTACCTCAACAGGCCCTGCTAAAAAGTTTGTCCCCATCTTTCTTATAAGCCCTCTTTATATACTGAGAGGCCCCACAATTAGGTATCTCCCTGGACCCTTCTCTTCTCCAGGCTGAACAACCCCAACTCTCTCATACAATTAAGTGCTCCAGCTCTCTGATCATCTTCTGGACCCACTCCAACATGTCCATGACCTTCCTGTACTGAGGACTCTAGAGCTGGACACAGTATTCCAAGTGGGGTCCCAGCAAAGTGAAGTAGAGGAGCAGGATCACCTCCCTTGACCCGCTGATCACCCACCCTTCTTTTGATGCAACCCTGGATATGGTTGGATTTCTGGGCTGCCAGCTCACATTGAGCTTCTCATCTACTAGTGACCCCCAAGTCCTTCTCCTCAGGATTGCTCTCAATCCATTCTCTGCCCAGCCTGTATTCGTGCCTGGGATTGCTGTGACCCAGGCCCATCTCTCAAAGCTGTCCAGGGCCCTCTGGAGGGCAGCAATACCAACGCTTACGATATCCATAGCAACAATCATTTCCAACAGCAATGTTACTTTTATCTTCAAACCTTAAGTGATCTACACACTTGCACTTTTCTACCCAAGATGAACATTCAATTGCAAAATTCAACATAAATGGCCTTTCATCCCTGATTGAATAAAAACTGATCACATAAAAGGCATCTCTTAGATATTCTGGTCACAAAGGAGTGGTTTTACAGTCAGTATATGACTGGAGCCAACTGTTCTCAGAGTAAGGAGAATATCTGAATTTCCTGCTTTTCACACTTACTTCTATCTCATTTCTCCTCAAGGCCAGCCATACTTTGAAGATGTATTATTCCTGAGATCAGTTCAAGAAAAGCCACTTTCACTGAAATGCCATAGGCATCAAACAACTGACACTGAAGGACCAAACATTGCACCAGTATAAGCAACCTGTGTTTTAATATAACTATGAGAAAAACAGGCTGCATATATGATTAATACCTGTAAGATTCCACAAAAATTGTTTTGGCGATTTTTGTGGCAAAATATGTGTCTGCAAAACATACACATAATTGTTTTTTCACTTTTGGTTTATTACTGTCAATTTGTATTTGATTCATAATGATAAATTTAAGTAGGCAACTAATAAGTAGTAGGCAATCAATAAAACAATTCTACAGGTTTTTTATTAAAAATTATCTTCACATTAAGTTTTCTTTGAAAGCACATAACTAGTTCCACTACTGTCATAATGGCCTTTGTATAAGCACCTCTTCCTTTACAAGTACCTTAGGCTACAGCATCATTGCCAACCCACCAAATAAATTAAGATCATTATCTTTTTCCAGTTAAAATCAAAGGTAACTTCCCCATTAAATTCAAAACGGGCTCAATTAGTTGTGAAAGCCTATAGCACTCTAGATTGAGAGCAATACTTCAGCCAAAGTGGGGAAATGGAGCTTAGCTATGAATGCCATCCCAAGAAGATCATTAAAAAAAAAAACTATTACGAGGCCAAGTCAATTTGACAGGGAAGCCATACTAAATATTTGGGAAAAGAGGTTTAACAGGACAAATAAATCAGAAAGAAGAGTCCAAAACTGTAATGCCTACTCCTAAGCGTATTACCTTAAAGTCATTCTTCTTATATAATACCTTATAGCCTTCACATAGCAGAGGATCCACATGCCATTAAAAAGGAGTTAAAAAAACTCTTCAAAAGCCATTGCACAGGAAGCATTCGATCTAGAAATATAACTTCATTCTGACCTGTCTCACATCAAAGTTGCTCGTGTATAATACGTACATTCAGAAAAAAAACAGCAGTAAAACTACTGAGGAACAAACCCTGACAGTATTAATGCATGTTTCTAGTGCCTGTGAAAGCCAGGAAACAAATGACCAAATAAAATCTTTCAAAGAGAAATAGAGACTGCAATTGGTATTGACACTACAGTGACACAGTCAAAGCAAACGAAACCATGGCTTTACCAAAGTTAACTTCTGAAGCTTCACTGACTTCAGGATGACCCATGATGTTATTCCTGGAAAGGTCACTAGAGATGCTGGTCAGCAAGAAAAGATCAGAAAGAAAAAGAGATCAGAAGTCCCTCTTCCAGATACTCCCCCAAACCAACTAGTAAACCCAGACACAAAACAACGTGTGACCATTCACTTTCATCTCTTTCCTCAGATTTAAAAGCTGTGATTTCAGTGTGCAATTATTTCTCCTTAAGAATGTTATTATAATAAATTAATATACTGAAGTGATGTTTAGTAGAAACAGAATCTTAATGAAGGCATAGAAGTGGGAGCAGAGAACTGTTTATGAGCATCAGGAGTTTTAATAATTACTTACCTCTTCTCTTAACAATGCAATGATAGTGAATTAGCCAGCAAGCTTTTGCACAGAATATTGCATAGCAGTAGCATATACCATTTGTCTTTATTTAATACATATACATGTAGAAAGACCATTTCAATAACAATTCTGTATATCATGTAGATCAAATATGGGGCATTTAGTTTATGATTTTCCGCAAATACGATTTGCGCCACTCTTGTCACTCTTTCAACTCTGCTGCACAATGTCTATTTTACTGCTCCTGCCACAAATCCAGATGGCTGCAGATGTGCAGCTGGCAACACTATGTTGTCTGACCCTGTTTAGGAGTTTACACAATGCCGTGCTTGAATTAAGAGGAAGTCCCAAGTGCCCTCATTAGCACAGCAGCCAATGAGCTGAAACAGAAGCAGCAAGAGTGGGAAATTTTAGCAAAAAATTCCTAGTACAGGAAATGCCTACAAGACAGAGGGGAGATTGTATACTTTGCTGTGAAGACAGCAGAGCATAAAAACAGCTCTTTTAGGCATGCAGTGGTATTCTGAAAACTAATTGCAAAGTCTATAGGCCAAAGTAAGCCCGGCTACTCTTCTTCAGTATGTGCCTGTATCTCCTTCCACTCATAAAATAAGGCATAATGGTTTACCTTAACAAGGATCATCTCCTTTGCATAGACCTATAAAATAACAGTAAATATGTTCCTGGCTTTATCAAATAACTTCAAAAAAGCTCAAGTGGCAAGAGGAGTGTTTTAAGGATGAATAAGCCTATTTAAAAATTTTTAGATCCTGTGAAGCTTTGATATTGGCTGTCTTCAAGGCAGACTTTATAAGAGCTGGCATTTAGTCTTCTCTGTGAAGACAATAAAGGGGTATTAGATAAAATACATAATTTTTATGTAAATGTATGTACATATATTGTGGTTTTAATCAGCGTTGGATGTAATCTCTCATTATTTGAGAAACTTAAGTTATTACTAGAAAGATAAGTTCAAAGTGTGCAGTGTTGAAAGATGCTTTCACACATTTGGTGATATGATAACCTTTTTAGGTATTTCGATGCGGTAAACTAATTCTTTCAGGCATTACTTCTTTCCATTGGCATTCAAGGTTAAAAACAGACTTGAACTATGGATACAAATCAACTCTCTAAGCATGACTATTTTCTGGTAGCACATTGTGCAAGCATACTTGCATATGTAAATATATTGAGTTTTTTTAAGGAATAGTCTCTGCTTTTGATTTCCTTCTTCTAATCACACAACACTCATAATCATAAAGAAAAGAAATAGGAGTAAAACTGCAATACCGACTCAACGCAAATGTGCTTCCATAAGATTCTATCAGCACCACACTCATTCACACACACTATTTGATCTCAGGAAAGCCTTGCTATTTCAAGTACCACTGAAGCATGTGATTAAATCCCACCAAGATAATTAATTAACAATTAGTACATACCTAGCTCTTGTATAATTATTTTCACACACAAATCTCCTATTGCTTTACAGAGAAGCCTAGTTTCACAATTGTCACTTGACAGTTCGGCAGTAAAGGGTGAATGTACCTCCTGCTTGCGTGGCCAGACCCCCTCTATCAAGGCAAAGCCTGCTAGAGCTCACCACCCAGCTCCATACACTCATTCTGCCAGCTGCAGATGTCTGCAAACTACTTGCACGCCCCAAGGTCAGTCTGCCTACAAATCTCATCTGCCTTTGCTAAATGCTCTGGAAAGAGTCCCCATGATTGACTGAAGCACTGATTTCAGTCAAGCGTGAGCATTTGCCAAAGAGGGCCATGGGAACAGATGGACTGTCCTCACCACCCTGCGCATGAGGATGCTTGTGCCCTGCAGTAAAATGCAGCACAAGCCCCCGGTTCCTCCCTCAGGTTGTCAGACCCTCAGACTCACATCCCTGCTGTTCAAATGCACCATGGCAGCAGCCTCAAGGCTGGCCTCCTGGCAGAGCCCTCAAAGCCCCCATCCCATAGGAACAGGAGAGGCAGAAACTGAGCAGTGGAGAGGCTCTGGACATGAAGCTCGATCTACAGAAGTATGATAAAACTATTATTAAGCATGTGCACGTCCACAAATTCTGAGAAGAGATGAACTTATGCACAGAGCCACGCACTTCTACAAACCGGGTCAGACTTCAAACATCAGCCAGGAGCAGTTTGACCGTCTGAGTCCTCACTTGTCAGCAAAGCCATGTTATGGGCAATCTGTGCACCCGCTCTGTAAAATACAAAAAGGTAACATGTATTGGCCTAAGTCTTAATTAAAGCAGGTCAAGCTCAAATACTTTTCCTCATGCTCCCCACAGGCTGCAAGTTGCACATGGTTGGTTACTGCATCTCAGCTGACCCGTGATTAACAAATCTTTAGGCAGAATTAATTCAGTCATGTCTGAGCCCTAAATTGCTATGGACAGGTCACAGAAATCCCTATTACTACCCAAAATAACTCTAAGGGGAACTCAGCTTCCCAGTAATGATTCTAATATTTAATACTTGTTTTACAAAGAGGCAAACTGCAAAGCAGCAAGTCCTCATAATATTACTCAGTTTGAATGACAAAAAAAAAAAGTGAGTATCCTTTTAGAGACAGCATAAAACCTATCAGCCTAAAATAATGGGTGTTTCAAAATTTTGTATGGAGAAAGAAAGGATCAGAATAGCAGGATACTGTTGGGCTGACTTTTGTTCTTGATGCCTTTTTAATATTATTTAGAAAACAAAAAACTGTAGTTCAGGAATTAATGTCTTCATATGTATGCCTTTTAACCCTACATGCACAAGAAGCAAGAATTAGTATTTTTCCTTCTCTGCAGATATTATTTCTAAAGAAAGTCCTTAAAACATAACTATTTCGCATTTATAATTCCTTGTACATTAATAAGTATATGAGTTTAATGATTGTTTCATATCTATATATAACATATAATAATTATACAGTGAATAATTATGATACATTTATATACATGCAAAGTTACAGGTAACAGGTGTATGTTATCCACAATGGTAGCAGAAGTAGAATCCACAACCTACTGAGTTTTCACCCAGCATTACCAGAGGTTTTTTTTCTTGGTGCCTTGCACCCCAGAAAATAGCATCCAGGACCAAGCCTCAATTTTGAAGAGGTACTGAAAAATTTATTTGATTTATAGTAGATAAAAAATTCTTAATATATGTAGCAATTTCTCTACTGCAGATTTCTTAGTGCTTTACATTGAAAATAAGTATCTTCCCACCCGCAGAAGAATAGAAGTGACCTTATCAAAGTCAGGTCACTGATAAGAGAGAGCAAGTGCCATAACTTTTGCTTTCCTGCTCCCTGTCCAATACCATCTTCACTGTACTATGTGTGAATATTAAGGACTAATATGTTGACAATGGATATTCCTCATTAAAACAGAATGTCACAAGTACATGTTTTCTGAGTGCTGGAGATGTGTTATATCCACCTCAGCTACGCTTTTTATTTATAATCTATGAGGTACCACACCTCAGCTAGATAAGAACCATTTATGATGGAAGTTGGGCTATCACTCACATCAATGTATCTGAGAGATAACACAAGAGCATTGTAAAGCTTTTTATACATCACACTGCTTTTAAGGCTGAAAAACACAGCTAAAGCCACTTACAATTCTACTTTGGCTGTCATTTATTATGTATCATATGGACACCCATTTCCTCAATCCTGTATGATGTACAACAAGCAAGAATTGCTTGGTTGAGAAACTGATTATTACTTCAAGCCTACTACTTTAGGTTACAACCAATGCATACAAATTCCCTAATAGCACAGGATCAGTTGGATTAACAATTTCTCACTTATGTTTAAGTGCATCGTTTATAGGACAAACGGGCATTCAGCTGTTGCAAACAGAACCCTGTCTGCCTTGTTCACATCTGCTTGCCTCTTTACTTCCAGAGAGCCCATCAAGGGATGAAGCATATGGCCTCAATATTGTTAGTGTTTGTAAATCACAAGTGTAGCAACCACAGCAGAAATTATACATTCAATTGGAAATTCAAACATAACTTCTGCAGGCACTGGTCACATAACCCACCACAGCACAAGAGGAAGACAGACAGATAAAGAAGAATTCCCAAGAAAACCCACAAGGGTTCCAAATCTTTTATTGTTTCTCCTGGTTACAGCTCTGTTGGATTAGTGGTTTTATGCAGGGATAGAAACAGCATCACACTATCAAACCATGTATTTGTCTTGCTATCTGTCCCAACAGGCCAATACTGACATCTGGTACACAGTTACCACAGACTTCTACTTAAGAATAAAAAATAAATCAGGCTGTTAAGCTGCAATGCAATTAACCCTTCACAAAGGAAGGGCATGATGTAAATCGTCCCTTAGCTTCAACATCTTCTACTGGCACTCCCCCTTTCACAAAAAGTGGCTGAATGCCCCAGCACTTGGAAATTAGAAAAGAGGCAGCGAGATTTACATGTCTTCCCTCCCCTGTCCTTATCCCTCCCCCTCAAAAAAAATGTGAGAATGGAAGAAGAAACTCTCCAGGAAAAGAAGTTGCAGCTGTGCACACAGGTTGAAACAGAACTATGAAACCAGAGACAAAATGAGCCCTTCAAGAACAGCGTGATCACAGAGCAAATAAAGTATTCTGGTAATTCCTTCTTCATGTAAAGCCTTAGCAGCTGCCAAATGTGCCAACAAGAAAAGGACACATAAATAAGCTTTAGCTAATCAAAGATGTTCCAGGATTATTGGAATAGGTCATATATCAAGAAGCTAAAGACAGTTTCTCATACAAGTAGAGCCATTTCCATTTGATTTCAGAGGATAAGCTTAGTCTACCCAATTCATAGGAGTCTGGATGTACAATTCTAATCCTCTGTTGCATTACCATTGTAATTTCAAAAACAGTACAGGTAATTGTTCAAATATTGCAGCTCCTACCTAGCAAAACAGCTTACTGCTCCCAAGAAGAGCGCCAGGACAGACTGAACACTTTGCTGGGTGATTCCTCTAACTTGCTATAGATATGTATAAAAATGAACACTTGAATACTTCACTATATATTCCTGGAATTTCTTTGCCCTGAAATACAAAGCTCCTGGCAACTGTGCATCCTTGCATTATTTATCAAGTTCCCTTGATTTCCTTCAGGCAGGAGTGACAAAACAGTTTACTCTCCTTCAGGATGCATCGAAACCATTTCTAGTTCGAGTGGCAGAGCAGGAGAAAAGTCTGATTCTGTCCCTGTGCTATAGTTTTTTTCCAATATTATCAAGGTATCCATAGAAGCTCAAGTGACTTGGTACAAGCCATGAAGTAGAAAAATAATCATAAATGCTTCTTCCATCTATTTCAGGCTGAAGGTAGTGCTTTTTTATGACTAAGGTCAGGAATGAAAAGCATCAAAAGTTCTCAGGTATGAGGTAAATCTACATATTCCTGGCACAGCAAATTCATAGAGGACATTTCCAGAAATATTTCCTTTTTCAGAACTTTAATTCTAAATTGTGTTTTTTCCTTAAGTTATAAGAGATAACAGACTATTTTGATGTCCCAGAAATGGGCCACAATCCAGCACCAAGTTACATCAGAGTAGAATAGTTTCTGTGAACTACAGGTTAACTAAAAGCTACTATGACAAGAGCATTTTGATAACTCAGCCTGATAAGATCTGATCAGTCCCTGATGCCACAGTACACAGAGCCATAGCTGCCAGAAGGAAAATAGGGACTAGCAGGTTCAAAATGGAAGAGTGAGATAGGAGCCCAATCACATCAGCTACATCTCTGTGCTGGGAACAAGTGGTACATCTCCTTCTCTGCATATCCTTCAACTACTCCTGAGCTGTTCAGACCTGGAACAATTAAGCGATCAGTTAAGACACTGAAGAAGAGAGACTTATGAAATCTGTGCTCATCCTTCAAAAGGTACCTTCTCTTTTCCATTATTCACAGAATAATACTGTTTTTTTCTTAAAGCACCAAGGTACAGTAAATTTGATAAATGAACAATGATGTTGCATCTCTCACTTTTCAGTCTTTTTGCCAGGTTTCAGAATTCCTTCCTCAAATGATCAGAAAGGACAAAGTTACTGACTGAAGCTAAGCCGAAGGCAGAATGCCCAATTTTTTACATCCATTCCTTGTTTGGGATGTGCCAATTTAAACATTCATCCAGTCTACTAAAAAAAAATAAATAAAAAAATACAATACTTCATGACTGAATGGTGGATATTTTTTCAATTATGACTTTAAGAGGATTACAGTAAAACAAACTAGTATTTTATTGGTTTACAGGTAAAATATGAATATGCTAGGAATTCATCTAGGCAAAGAGAACAGCGTATTTTTTTATGAATAAGTACTGTAATTATGCGCTTGTCACTTGGAAATAAAAACAAACAGCATTTGCATAATAAAACTGTTTACACATCTTAATGAAAGTGTGTCATTATCTCCTCCTGGCTGTTATACAAGAGTCAATACACATCTTAGGTCCAATACATTGGTTTTTAGACCAATTATCACTTTAACAGCAATTTATCACTTTCAACATTTTAAATAATCCATATCAGTGTGCGGACTCATTAAAAGGATACTTCTGTGCAGTTAGTAGGACTTTAGAGAAGTCAAAATTATTAAGATCTACCAGAAAGAAATAGTGCAGAACCAATCACTCAATAGATTCTGAAAACATGAAACACTACCCTCACAGTCCTACAAATCATTTCTGCTGGAAGCTAAAGGATTAGACTGACGTATATTTCCCAAGCTACATCTGTCATAACAAGTCTAAAAAAGCAACCAGCCCACTGAGCAAGAACTGGCACTTTGGGAAATGGCTTAAATAGCACCGAGCTCTCAACTAGCACTTTTATGCTTATTACATATTTGAATAGACTCAAATCAAGAACGTATTTCTTGTCATATTTAACTTAAAAATTAAAAAAAAATAAATAAATAGAAAGAAAAAGTGTATTGAGAATCCCTCAGTACACCAGAGATTTCTGGATACTAGTGCTATGGACAGTAAAAGGACAGGACAGGAGTGCAGAGCCAGCAGAACTCTTCCAACCCCAAGTCAAAGACAAAGGGGAGGAAGGGAGCCCACAGGGGCACTACCTCTGCAGGAGCCTCATTCTTCTATCACAGAATCTCCCACTTAGGGCTTTTACATTCTTCTGATCGACACTTCAACTTCATCTACATTTTGTAGAACATTAACTCTTAGTCTGCCTAATGGTCCTGATGCAAACCCATCTGCTCACTCAAGGTATCAGTTTACCTGCCAAAAAGTATGACTTAGGAGAGCTTCACAAATAATAGTCTAACATTGGAACAGACCATATACCTTGTTATATGTTGAGCTGCAGTTGTTCTCAGCCTTTTTTAAAAAACAAAGCAAACAAACACAAACATCTGGGCCCTCTAAATTCTGCAGTAGAAGAACTCAAACTACAGATTTAACAGATAAGGAATCGAACATATGTCCTTTAGAGATAACCCATAGAACACAGACTGAAAACCAATGTTGTAAAGTATCTGGCTTCACTTCATGAAACTTGAATAAAAGATGGAAAACCAATGGGAAAAAGGGCAAGGAAAAAGTTTTTCCTCATCCAACAGAATGACTCTATCCCACAATGGCTGTTATAACTATGAATCCCAGAATGGTTTGAATTGGAAGGGACCTTAAAGATCATCTAGTTCCAAGCCCCTGCCATGGTCAGGGACACCTTCCACTAGACCAGGTTACTCAAAGCCCCATCCAATCTGGCCTTGAACAATTGCAGGGAAGGGGCATCCACAACTTCTGTGGGCAAGAAAAAGAAGCTGCGGGGACTTCAAGCAGATACGTCTATTTGTGGACGTTAAATTGATGACTGTTGAAGCAAACAGGAGAAAAATTTGACTTCTTACTAGCTGCTACATGACCTAGGAGATATTGTTTGAATAGTTCAGTTGGAAGGGACCTACAACAATCACCCAGTCCAACTGCCTCACCACTTCAGGGCTGACCAAACACTTGGTAAATACTTTGTAAATAGTTGACCAAAGACTGCAGATCCACAAACCAAGTAAGTTTCAAACACTAAAGTCCCAGAGTACGAAATCCCCCTCCTTAAGCCCCAGTTTCCTTTTCCCATACCAGAGCACTTGCAAGTCAAACAAGTCAAGTAGAGCAAGCAGGCTCTGCTTCTGCCCCAGGACTCTATTTCCCAGATCATACTCCTGAGGACCTGTGACCTGACAGCCAGCTGCATCTGTCCTTGGATGGCATGGGGCAGACGGGATGGGGAAGCAGCCAGACTTTAGAATAGAACATGGCAGCAAGGCTGCACTAGGGCTACAGGAACGTATCAGTAGGAAGTAGCATTTTAAAGACTAACCTGAGAGTTCCCAGAGTTAACATAGTGCTCACAGCTACATCCCTTGCAAGCGACCCAGCTCATTATTTACTCTCAGCACATGCATGTTGCTGCCCCATGACCAGAATGCATGGCTTGACACTCAGGCCTGCTACTGCAGCTCTGATGTGCAGAGGAGTTTTGGATGAGCAGCTGTGTGACAGCTTCACAGCAGGAAGAGACTCACTCCTGATGAGATGCTCAGCAAGACAGATCCAGCTACTGGTACTTTACTCTTTCTGTTTTTTAATAGCAGGCAAGTTGAAAAAGGAAAGTCACTGGAAAAACTCATTCATTCTCTGATTTTAAGCAACTTCATTAAAATTCAATGCAATGGAGCCATTGATTGAGTCACATTGAGAGATCCTGGATTATCTTGAAGCATTCTATAGCTTCAATTCAACAAGCCCCATCTCTCAAAAAATAAAAGTTAGCTTGAACACCAAGGTAAGGGCTTTTTGTTGGTCTATTTCAAAACTTCAGAAACAGCACAAATTCCACACACCAAACTAACAAAAAAAAAATATATTAAAAAATTATAGTATGTAATAAACTATATTACGTGAAGAGAGTAATTTTTTTAAAAAAGAAAAAGTACAGTTTCATTAATAGAAATCCCTTTCCTTCACTGGTCTGCATTCTTATCTTCACAGGCAGAGACACAGTTTTGTTAACATGATTCATTTTTATATTTCATTTACAGAAAAAAAATTAATTACACGACATCTGTGTTCAAACTTTCATATATGAGAAACAAATGAAATAAAAGAGAAGCTTTTTATCTCTGAAATCTTGGGAAGGAAGTTTCACTACTCCTAAAAGCATACAAGTTACTTTGGTGAAGAAATATTACCTTCACCACTTCTTTCTATGAAAATAACAAGCAGAGGCAATGTCCATACCCTGCAGAACTGAACAAGAGCTAGCCCATGTAAACACTAAGTCCAGGAGGATTGCCCAAGGAGAATTAGAACTGAATTACGTCTGAAGATTGAAAAATGTTGCCTTTATTAAATAAGGTTAATGATTAGACTTAATGCTGTTGAAGTCATGAGACTGATGTTGCCAGGAGCTGAATTCTCCATTTAATAAAATAAAACAAAAAATTAAAAATAAAATAATTGTAACACAAGCATCTGTAATGTGCTTTTCCATGCCCCAACCTCCCAATGCATGTCATTTGCCCGACAGACTGATGACTGAGAGGAAGCACAGTTAAACATCATTAAGTTCTATTATTAGCTTTTTAGCAAGGCTAATTACACGACTGCCAACCCAAAATGTCATGGTGATTTCTCTGATGCAATCATCTAGCACCCAGGAAATGAATGAAAACTACCAATCCATTTTGCTGACACACATTAAGAAAAAGAGATGTCCGTTATGAATATCTGACATAATCTTTATAGCTTCCCGAGCCAAATAGAAGAAATAGAATTAAGAGCAAAATAAACACTACATACATACAACAGAAAAACATCACCACCAAAAAAAAAAGCCTTTAAAATCTCAATAGCATTTGGGGTTTTAAAAGAGCAAACAAGCAAACTGATAAATAAAATGCTCAACTACTTGATATTAAAATAAAAACGGAAATGAAACCAAAAGGCTACATAACATATTTTGCCAAATGATATAGTTCAATCCCTAGAAAAAAGAACAGTATCTTAAATGCTAAGGCTTAGCCTAACCATGAGGTTCCATGGTGGATACCATCTGAGACTTCGTGGTGCTACAATGCAGAAGGAAACTGGGCCTGGGATTACCATAGTATCACCCTGATGAAGCTTTCTCTTCTCATATTTTTGGTTTTGTTTTGTTTTTTTTTTTCCTGAGAAGGAATTAGTCTATGAAACTAATAATTACTATCTTAAGAGATCTCTTCTTATTGTGTTTTTTTTTCATTCTAATGTTTACAGCTGATTAAAATAAACTCTTCACAAGGAGTTTCTGTATGTTTAACTACACATGCACCTGGTGAGTCTTATATATAACCCATCCCCAATGGTTAAATACACTTAACTCATTCCCTTCACATGAGAATTCCCTTCTTATTTGCTTCATAGTATGGTCAGGGATTATTAAATGATGCTGATGCCCTTGATATCTGACAATACAAATAGTACATTCAACAACTTGAAGGGAAGACATCTCACTGCTTTCCCCTCTTTTCTGTTTTCCCAAGAACCCAAAGGAAATCAATAAAGTAAGTCTTATTTAAGACACATCTATTGAAATCTGATGGAGAGAAGACCATATTCAATTGGAGACACACAGGTTTAGTTTGCAAACATATCAGTAACTGTGATACATGGAGACAATAAATCAAGCAAAACTGCTCCCTGATCCTTACATATATTGAGCTTACTTTCAGGAAAAAAAAAAAAAAGAAAGAAAGAAATAAACTGTCAGAGGGGTTTTCCAATCAGTACTGGAATATCAGTAAGAGGCCGCTAACAAGTGGCCTTCCCTCAGGTAGCCCATCTACCGGCAACCGACGCGCGTTTCGAGAAATAAGAGATCGTTTTTACCCAGAGGAGTCGGGCAATACGGGCACCGGCAGTTACATAAATCGGTGCTAAAAATAAACTTCAGCGGCGGGGGGTGGGCAGCGGCCGGGGTCGGCAGCGCCGCCCGCCGAGGCCCGCGGGACCGGGGCTGCGGCCCCAGCGCTCCGGGAGCGCGGCGGGTCCCCCCGCCCGCCGGGCCCACCCCAGAGCCGGCCCGCCGGCGGCGCCGCTCCGGCCGGGGACCCGCGGCGAGACCCGGCACGGCCCGGCCCGGTCCAGCCCCAACAAGTTGCCAGAGTCGGGGCGCGGGCGGCCCCTGCTTACCACCAGCACGGGCACGCCTGCCGTCAGCGAGTAGAGCAGCACCGGGGGCACGGCGCTGCGGTCCTCCGGGCCCGGGTAGGGCTTTCGGTACGCTCCCTCGTAGCAGAAGAAGCCTTGCACGTTGACCGTGAAGGTGTCCGTGTACTCGAAATAATAAGCCAGCATCACGGTCCCTGCCATGATCACCATCTGGAAGTAAAGCATGCTGGTGAGAGAAGAGGGCACTCGCATGTACGTGGGCTCCGGCAGCCGCGGCGGCCCCCCCTCCCCAGCGCCGCGCTCCGCCCGCTCCCCGGCGGCATCCACCGCGGGCAGAGGCGGCTCGGCGGCGCCCAGCAGCGCGGTCAGGCCCGCGGGACGGGGGAGGGCAGGCGGGGGCCCGGCCCGCCGCTCCGGCACCGGCTCCAGCGCGGGCGCCGGCTTGTGCAGCGGGCGGAGCGCGGCGGCGAGAGGGGGCGGCTTCGCCCCGCCCCGCCCGGGGAGCAGCAGCCGCGCCGGACCCCGGCCCGGGCGGCGGAGAGGAGGGAGGGGGCGGCGGGGGAGGCTCCGCACCGGCGGCGAAGGCCAGTCTGAAAGTTGGCCGGCCCCGGGGCGACTCCCACGGCGCGGCCCCGCGACCGGGATCAGTAAAGTGAGCCCTCCCCGCCTCCCGCGGGGCGAGGGGTACCGGAGGTCCCTCTCTACGCCGATACACACACCTGTACGGCGGGCGCGCCCAGCTGGGGGAGCTGCCGGAGCCGTCCGCCGCCCCGGCCCGGCCCGCCCCCGCACGGAGCCGCCGGGCGCTCGGCACCGCCGGCAACCGCTGCTCGGGGGTAACCGGGCAGGCACAGGGACCGCCGCTGTTTGCCGGGGTGGTAAAGGCCTCAAAATGGAAATACATGCTAGTATTAGCATGTGTTAGACAACTAGTATAGCAATTAACGTTTAAAGCTTTCGTTTGACAGCTGTAAAAAAAAAAAGGGTAGCTGGGCACAAAGCGATAACATCCCGGAGCAAGAGCAGAGTCTGCTCCAGTGCTGGGAGAAATCATACAGATAGGAACATGAAAGAGTTCCTCTTAAAGATACATACGTAGCACATACACCTAAGAATAGCCAGCTCTGCCCAGTGCCTGTACAGATTCACCTGTGTGCAGGTTCTAGCCTGGATTCCCAAACCCGACAGATTAAAAGATAAAAAGTTACTTAAAGGTACTCCCATCCCTGCCCCAAAATATTATATGGCTAGGAAACAAGCCTTTAAAGCACTTAAAGGGACACCTTAGCCTTAAAGGTTCTACTTGGCTTAGTAAAGGCTCTTAAAAATAACAAATAGAGGCTCTTAAAAATAACAAACATTTGATCATCCTGTTTTATAGTGTGTAATCATTCCCCTAGTGTTGTACTTTGGCTTCAGCTGTTCATTTTCCTCCCCTTTTTGGAGAATTTTGTTCATATTCAGTGATGTTAGTCTTCATGCATTTATTTTTAATCAGCCCTTGAAGAACATACTCTTCATGCCTGGATTCCACATCCAGTCTATTTTTACGTGTTCTTAACATACTCCCCGGAAGAATGTAAATCATGTCATTCACATCGCACTCACCAGACTTAGCTGGATAGATACCTACCTTTGTGAAAAATACGAAGTGAGACATGAGACATCTTGTGGTGAATTCTGCCTAGCACAGAGTTTATTTTCCCCGTTTCTTTAGCACAGGCCAATACCCATTAGCATACATGTGAAAATCTTACTTTCATCCTGGATACTGCATACAAATACCCCCATTGTTTGGGTAGTCCAAAGTCCATAGCAATGAGCACTAGACTCAGCTCTTCAGCTCTGCTTGAGTGAATGCCTCAGAGAAACACTAGTGGCATATTTCTTTCAAAAATGGGCATTGGGGAAAATCAACCTTTTCCCAGTTGATTAAATACTCCTGGATTTTGCTATTAAAAGCCAACATCTATTTATTGATATACCAATGGAGATAGTAATTAGAGGACAAAAAAAGTCCTGTTTTTACAAATGTTTTTAAAAGGTACTATCACAGTCTTTGAAGGATTTTGGATTGTAGATTTTGGAAAGAATCTCAGTAGGTCCCATAGTCCAACCACCTGCTCCACACAGGTCACATTAGATAACGTTGCTCTGTTCAGTCAAGTATCTCTAAGGATGGAGATTCCACAACCACTCTGGACAACCTGTGCCAGTGCCCAACCACTGACATAAAACATTTTTTCCTTATATTAAGCCAGCATTTTCTGTGTTCCATCCTGGGCCTGATGACTCTCTTCCTGTCACTGAAAACCTGGAAAAAAGAATCTGACTCTTTCTTCTCTACACCCCACCATGAAGTAGAAACAAACAGAAGTGCCCTTGGTCTTCTCTCATTAAGGCTAAACAAAATTAATAATGCTTCTGGTGGTACGGGAATACATCTGCATCCTGAGTGCTCGGTCTTCTCTGTTGATACACAAATGCTAGCAAATATATATTGGCTGATATTAAACAAAGCATAAAGCTATTAAAGGAATTACTAAGGGGCATTGAAGAGACTTTGTCTTTATGCTTTTCTCTTACTCTACAACAGTTACACTACTTAGGCTCTAATATGGGGCTTCCAATCATTTAAAAACAGGGTGTGCAAGAGACCAGAATAATTAATTCTATTAGATACAATATTCTTTTGTATTAGTTGGCTCAATCTAGTGCCCACACTTCAAAAACTATGAGTGGACTTGCCATTTAGTAGCATTACAAGCCAGAGAATACAGGATTTAAGTCAAAGAGGAGTTTTAAAGTCAGTTTCATTGGTGATTAACTCAGAGCCAGCTCAGATTGATCTGAATCAACTCAGGACACTGATGAAAAAAACTAAAACATGAAAATGTCAGGCCTGTTTTTAATTTAAAATTATGGTCCTATGTAGGCAAATTGGTTGATTGTGAACTTGGTGCTTCAATAAGGAATTAATGGAAAAAATAATTCCCTTTCTCCAACGCCCATTCTCCATAGTTTTTAGAGTAAAGATCATTAGGTGAGAAAAATAGTCCGATCATCTTATTGATTAACAAGGGGCTCAACTACATAGTAGATGACCAGATGACCAAAAATTTGAAAGCATAAAGTACATAAAAAATTCAATTCTTTTTTTTTTTTTCCTTTGAAAGCTCTGTAAACTTATGACTGTTTCTGAAAATAATGATGAACTGTGTATTTATTTTTATACAGGTAAGGCCTGCTCTGGCACTGTCATCCTTTCTCAGCCGCCTTTTACTCTTTTCCCAATTTGAAGATTTCTTTTTCCTTAGAAAAAGCCAGAAAGGCTTGGTTTCTTGCAGCTGATAAAATCAAGTTAGAATCTGCATTAGCTTCTGTCTGACTTGCACCAGTTGAAAAACATACATGCACTTGATGCCTACTACTGACTGTTCTTTTCATAGAGGTTGATAACATTATGTAGACTTTTATTTGATGTAATAATGAAAGGTAGAAATGCTTAGGAATCCACAGGTAAGGCAGGTCCAAACTCTACAAGATGCTCAGAATATTACAAAAGCAAAAAACCAATAAAACCAATAATACAACATTCATCAACAAATTCCCATTCCCTTTTGAAGCATGGCCTGCACTCCAGTGACTGTCCTTCATGATTATGCAGTTAGCTGACTGCATCAAGTAAAACCAAAGCTATACTTTTTATTACAATGAACGTTGAGTTCATTGTATTGGCTGCACAGTTACATATGCAAACATGTATTAAATCAAACAAATAGAAGCACAAGAACACAATCCCCAGCGCCTAAGGCAGCCAGCTAAATATATTCTGCAATTACAGTATTCCCTGCTGATTTATATCAGTGATATGCAATGACAGCAGAGAAAAGCCCAGAACCAACAATTTTTATTTCGGAAGGCTATTGGTAAAATTGTCAGTTGAAACTCAGATGACAGACTGTTTTTGAAACTTAACTTTCTTGGGAATAATGCCACTGATCTCTGAGCAGGAGTTCCTGTTAGTCCCCACAGATTTATCTTGTTCTTTTCATTTGCTACCTAATTTTAAGTGAAATATCAGCTCAAGAGACACAATGTAGAGCAAGGCAGACCGAAAGAAACCTTAGCTGCACTATTTGGAAATGCTTTGAAACCATGACCTTCATTACCAGGAGCAATTTCCAATTCCAAACCAAATTCACTAACCTTTCATGTGCTTACGTCACCACTTTTTATATTATACTATACATTTCTGTGGCGAAAGGCAGTAAAGAAACAACGCTAACCCAACACAAAGCATTTTCAATAGGAAGAAAAATAAGAATAGATATCAAATCATCCCACTGCTTTCACTTTTCTGTTTACCTCTTTCATGCTTTATCTGCATGACAGCAGCTGGCAACCCCATGGCTGTTTCCCTGTTACATCTCCCCACTACTACACTAAACCAGACCTTTCTGAAGGGAATATTGCATCTGCGTTGATGGCACAGCAGCAAGGAAGAGTCAGAATGAACTAAAAACCTTTAGAGACCTTCTGCCTTTATCCAGGAAGAAAATTAGGAAAAGCCCCCTAATTTGTCAAACAGCAGAAGAGAGATTTACTTGCATACAAACTTTAGAAGAACATTGTATAACATTTAGTTATTTGATGCAAGCTGTTCTCTGTCAATATACAATGGTCTCTTCCTCTGTTTTTAATAACAGATACTGTTAAGAGATAAACAATTAAAATTCCTTTTAGTTAATTAAAACATTTAATGATATGCTTCATCCAGCAGCGATTTAAGTCCTAAAGCCCGTGGCATTTACTGATAAAACGTGTGCTTGTAGTACCATCATAATACAAGAGAAAAATAGTTTTCTAGCAATTGGTGCAAAGCACAAAATCAGAAGTGGGGGCTCACCCAGAACACTTGCATTATGATTCAAGAAAGATTCACCAAATCTAAGCTTTTCATACGCTCTAGTATGTCGCTCGGAGAGAAACAACTCCAGTAGGTGACTAAGCTCTACTACATTAGGGCAGGATGAATCATCCTCTGAAAATGTCATTCATTCCATCCTAAGAAATACCAGCCTGTGATAATACCACTTGCAACAATAACGAAACAATCTTTGATGACTAGCTTAGACTAGCACCCTTCTTTTAAAAGGCTCTACTGAGATGCGATCAATTTTACTCTTAACTTACACTTGCACATAGCTAAACTAGCTCCAAAATAGGAATTAGACTTTTCAAGAGTCACATAGGGAGAAAAAAAGTCAAATTAGCAGCAGCATAAGCATTAAGATTCCATTAGTATTGCAGTGTTGTGTAAAGCTAAGCCCCGTTTCCATAGAAGACAACATTTTGGCCCAGTAAGCTTGGGCACCTCATACAACGCAGTGCAAGTATATGGAAGAGTGAGCAGATGGAGATGAAACAAATGAGGAGGAGGACAAGGCAACAATGAAATGACTGAATTTGATATAATAAGTAGCAGTCACAGCACATTAATTGTCTAGTCAGTGTTTACATCAGTAAGATAATTAATCTTCTTAAAACTGCTTGCTATCTTCAAATTAAGAAGTATTATTGCATGCAAATTCTTCATAGGTTAGAAGAGAAATTTGGGATGCCAGAAGGACACAACGTACCTAAGGATTGTACATCTTGAGAACTAAAGCCTGTTAGTGTATCTACCACCATACTGCCAAAATGAAAAAATAGAGAATGCAGTTTTCTCAATGTGAAATTAATTTAAACACTGATATTTAAACTCTGATCAATGCTTACAAATACTTAAAGGGAGGGTGTCAGGAGGACAGCGCTGGTCTTTTCTCAGTGGTGCCCAGTGACAGGACAAGAGGAAATGGGCACAAACTTGAGTATAAGAAGTTCCACCTAAACATGAGGAAGAGCTTCTTTACTGTGAGAGTGGTGGAACACTGGAAAAGGCTGCCCAGAGAGGTGGTGGAGTCTCCTTCTCTGGAGACATTCAAAACCCGTCTGGCCACATTCCTGTGCAACGTGCTCTAGGTAGACTCACTCTGGTGGGGGGGTTGGACTAGATGATCTCCAGAGGTCCCTTCCAACCCCATATGATTCTTTGAAAGCTCAAATAATGACTATTTAATCTCACCAAGATAAATTTAGGAAAAAGCCTACCACATAGAAAATGTTCAACGCAGCTACAAATCTATCTGCCTTGCCAGATACACTTTTTGTAACTACAATGTTATACAAACTGTCCGTAAACTTGGCAATCTTTGGCATAATTGGTCTGATAAAAATCATATGAGTAACCTCGGGATTTTGGAATAAACTTCCTTATCTCATTCATCTAGACTATCATCATTCTTTTCATTTCTTTTGATAAAGAAAACTGCTTTCCGAGGTAATCAGTGATAGCTTGGAATATTGAGGCAACAGATTACTGAACAGTAGCTGACATAAGCAGAGCACTAGCCTGTTCATGGTGCCAAGTAAGGAAAAAAATATCATGACACAGTCCTGCCCTGTGCCGTACACTGTATGTATGTGTACAGCTGATTTTGTACATAATCCAATATTAGTTCAGACATTTGTACAATGCCTGAAGGTTTTGCAGACCAATCCTAGAACTCCCTTTACATATTACTGAATTAATTTCATTCGTTTGAATATGGCAGTTTGCTGTGTTATAATTTGCTTTCCCTTTTGTACTTTTTCTATTATAAATACTGAGACTAATTAATGCAATTTATCAGCTAAATATTCTTTACAGCCTTTTAGGGGATGCGCTTAAAGTAAATGGTTGCCCACTCTGCAAGATACTAAAGTTGTCAATATAAACTTTCATCAATCTGAAACCACACAAGTGTGAAGGAAGGAAATGGCCAGCCCATCTGTCCATCTTTCTGTGGTTACTTATGCTCTCACCTGCAGCTTAGCCACCTATAGACACTGGACTCGAGCAGTCCCCAGTGCTTTTACACATACTGTGAATACATTGCTCAAAGGTCTATGAGTCACAGCTGAAGTTACCAGAGAGATGGAGATAAACTTCTGCTTTAACTGAAGGAAACGTTAATTTGCTCGTTACTTGTATGAAAAATCATGCTTGCAGGGTTGATGTTTTATAGCCTGATCTCTGCCTGGATGAATCCATCCTCTAATTTTTAAATTCCACACTTAAACAGAAATGTGACTGATTCATTGCTCTGCACATTTGCCATCATTAGCTTTTGCCAATCCATGACTGTGGAATAAAATATTCTGAGATACCCCTCCCTGAGGAGGGGAAATGTAAACCCATCCAAAAATGTATAAAAGAAATTAGATTGTCACATTGGCACGGGACTCAGAATTGTGAGGTCTTCCTTCCAAGGCTTAGTTTCCTCAATTCAGGGGCAGCTGCACAGTAAAACTTGCAGACTTATCTCTTTCCATAACCAAGCTTGGCCCTCAGCAATTGTATCTTGAACAAGTAAGGTGTATACAAGGCTCTGAAGATTCTTTCAAGCACAAGTCTGTACATAAGATTAAATTAACCCACTTACTAACTTTCTCTCAAAAGGGAAAGACAAATAGGCTAATATCATAAATTATACACCATAATCACTGCCTACTTCCAGCTCTGGTTATCATTTAATGTATGCGGCTCATCCTGGCAGGAGTCCAACACATGGTCTGTAAGGGTTTCTGCTGGATAAGCTCACACACAGTTGTGTGGTAGAACTACTTATGTTCTTACAAATTATAACAGACATTTCTCATTAGCATTACACCTGAAATCCCATTCCCAAGTTGGATATTATCCATTACTTCATAGAATTGAGATGAAAAACATAGAAAAGAGCAAGTTCAGGATATATATCTTTAGAAAATGCTTCAATGGAGAAAAAGGGAAAAATAAAAAGTCTACAGAATTTACCAAACAGAATCACATCAGTATTCATTGCTACCAGGTAATTGTTCAGGAAAGCTAAAAATAGAGCTGATTATTTTCTTGGATTAATTTGAAAATTTTAAATAATAAATATACTTAAAGCCCAATTCATAATACTCATGACCCAGAATCCAGCTCTTCTGTACCCTGATGTCACCCTCAGCATTCACAATCCACAGAGCTACAAGAAACACAGGTATCACATGTTTCTGTACACCACCAAGATATTCATGTTTTCACACACATCCTTTCTCTGAAAAATGCCTTTTCTTCTGTAGCTTGTTCATGAGCGAAGACAGAAATCTCAAGAACGAGAAAAACTTAAAGCCCAGTAACAAAAAGTAGTCAACTACAAAGACACAAAGCCTTTGTACAGCCCTGTGATGTATGATCACCAGGCCAGTGAGGAACACACCTCACAGGAATTTACTATACTGGTTTGTTTCACAAAGCCATGTTATTCATGCCCAATGCAGGACAGATGCCTCTGCACTTTGAGAAGCCCCCTCTTTCTGCAGAACACCTCCTCTACACTAACCCTCTGGCTACAAGGCTAAGCTCAGACCAGGACTGAAGAGGCCTGTTTAAGGCATTAGGCCTGTTACCACTGAAGTTAGTTATGTGCATTTCTGCAAATGACAAATTTCCATTCAAACAATCAATCATCCATTTCCATCCATCACTATTCAGATACTTTCCTCCTATCGAGTATGTCCATCCATGGAGACGTTCAAAACTTCACTGACAATGCTCTGAGCAGCCTGACCTAAAATTGATGTCAGTCCTGCTCTGAACACATGGGTGGATTGCAGGACCATCAGGAGTCCTCTCAAACCTAATTTTTTCTGTGATTCTCTGAATTACTTCTGATTTACTCTGACCCATAGATTTGCCGTCTTAAGTCTTAACAATTACAATCCATTCTAATGCAATTATTGTAATTCATTTGATTATTGTAATCCATATCTAAAAATAAAATCATATTACCTTTAAATTGGTACAAAGTGAAACTGCCCAGCTGCCTACCTACATTAGGAGCAACAAAGATATCCCTTAATTTTTCCCTTTCTAAATGGACAGTCCTATACATATATATGGGTATAGGCTCAAATAAGGTGCTACATAAAACCTGTTATAGGATTGATCCTTAAAAAATTAACCTGAGAGGCTACCCCTTTGACTTAGTCATCATTTCTCATCATAATTGCGTTCCAGACAAAAAAAAAAGTATACTGTCAAGCATTAGCAGGAGACTCAGGAAGACAGCAAGGGAGGAAATTACTTAAACTGTTGAAAAGTCACTTCTGAGGGACACAGCAAAAGCCTATGCTGCTTTGAGAACTGAATCCTGAACTGCAAGGAGCATCTGGAAGTGTAAGGAGCCAGAGTAATAATAAAAGAATAAATAAACCAGCTTTTGAAGGTCCTTTGTGTAAGTTGCTATTGTTGGTATCATTAATTATTAATAACCAAAGCTATTAACCAAATTATTAATAACCTCTTTGCTAAATTAACTTACTTGAGATTGGTTCTCATTTAAAAAGATTTTATGTTTAACAAATCATTAGGCTAAAGAGCAAGAAATTTATTAGATTAGAATATGAAAATCATTGTATAATAGGGGATACTGTCAAATTATTATGTAACAAAATAAAATATATACTTGTTTGTTTAATACACAGCTCTTTATTTTCATCACTGCTTTTGGAATTCCTTACGACTTTTTCATGTCTTATTCAGCCAGCTAACCAGCTTAACTCCAGACAACCTACCATACTAAGAGAAGTGGCAAGTGATCATGTGGGGAAAATGATTAAAGAAGGAAAAGTGGGGAGAGAGATTTGCGCAAGGATACGTTTACAAAGTTGGCTAGAACATCAGAAGTTGAAATTACAAGTTTCTTGTGGGAAAATGCAGTAAGTGGGAGGATTCTGTAGGCTCCTGCCAGAGCAAAAGGATTAAAAGGTAGCAGCTCAAGCAGGCAGCTAATACGCTGGCACGACAGCGGGACTGTATGAAGAGAGCTTGGTTGTGCATAGGCAGCCTGGCTCTTCGTACGCCTGGCAGGTGGTAGAGGGCTAATAAGGCCGCATCGCTGGGAGGGAATCAAGGAATATAAAATATCTTCAGTATTCATTTCGGGAGAGGATTAATTGAGACCTGCCAGAAGTAAGATCAGTATCCCTTTTCTGTTATGACAGCCTAGTGACTTTATTCTTATGGCCTTAAAGTGTCAAGCAGTTTTTAGACTCTTCACGTTGCCAGAAACTATCACTCTTAAAAGCATATAAGGCTCATCTACGTTTAACTGACTGCTGTGTAGTAAAGCTTTAAGTATGAGGTACAACTACCTCAGAACTACAGAGACATTAAAATATTATTAGTGTTTGGTCTTTCCCCCCCATAAAATTCTGTTAATTTAGAGAAATTAAAATCTGTAGGAGATCAGAGTACAGAACATAAGGGCTGCAGAATCAGATTCTCACTAAACTGGCACAAAAATTAACCTCTGGGAAATGGAGTGGGCAGTTGCTAAAAAGACACAACCATCTTAGGACACATAATTGTTATGGCATTAACCTTTTCTTCATAGAGCAATGCCAATATTCAGCATGTTGATTACTGCTTCTGCAGTAACTGGGACAGTATCCAAATTGGATTTAAGCAAATTATTTAGCTTATTAGGCATCCTAGTGTCCAGTGTTTAATTCCATTAGGAACATTTGAAATTTCAGTTAGCCAAAAAAAAAAAAAAAAAGAAAGAAAATTCATCCCCCAGAAATAGGAACAATATCAGATTTGTCCCAGCTGACCTTGGCATTATTTTCACAGCCAAAGTCAAGAATAAGAATAATAGGAAAATCATGTGTGGTGTATTATATAAAACTCTAAATATGCATATCTTCCATACAGATTTTAATATGCACTCTCTACTTAATATCTCATCTCAACTGTTTTACAGTAATGTTACAACTAGCAACTTCAGAAATAAGGGTAATGAAAATGGGGACGCAGAGTAGCTTTTGTCATATAATCTTTCCCAAAGAAATCTTTCCCAAGAAAAAAATCTTGAAAGGAGAATTTTCATTGCCATTGATACACAGAAATTTAATCCTCCACCTAAGCTGTATCTTACTATTTTTATGTAATGAATAGATACTTCTATATAATCTTTTCTTTTCATTTTTCAAGAAAAATATTACCAGTGCGGGTGTTTTAAAGAAATACAGAGTAATAAAGCTTATAAACCAAGTTATGCCAGACAAGTTCTTAGAAGACTTCCAGTGCCTAAAAATATCCCTACGCATAATAAAATCATCCCACAGAGAGAGGAAAGTTCTACTCTTTGTTCATATCCAATAGGTACAGAACACATGATGCCTTCCCTCTTCAAGGATGTCCAGAGGGAGAGAGAAACCACAACACATTCACTGGATGCCAGGAATTTTTTCTCCCCGCATTTCTCATCATCAGTGCTGGAAAAGTCATTGCATCAAAGAGAAGAGCAAAAATTCTGGACACCTCCTCAGACTTCAAGAAAATTCCAGAAAAAAATAATTCATGGATTAGTTTCACTCAGATTACAGCTTCCTTGGATCCTGCTGTCCTTGGCATCTCCTCTTCCTTCCTTCTTGTGCTTTGATCTATTCCTTCCAAGTAAAATAGTCATGAAAAGGCTGCTTCATGTTGTTGGCTACTACAATCGTATTCAGTACCAGCAGGTGAAGAATGAACAAAGAAGGGGTAGTGGCTCATTTCTGCATTGCTTGGAGTGACTGACACAACCTTTGCATGCAGGACATTTGCTTGCATCTGGTTCTCTATTACGCAAGTCCTTAAACAATTATCTGCTACAGTGAAATTTCTTACTAGGGGTTTATGAGAGCTAAGCTCAGAAAATTACTTGGGAAGATTACACTACAAATAAAGAACATTTATTGAATTACTATGCATTATCCATTTCAAAGAAGCAACAGCTTTCCAATGCTTGCCTCGTCAGTAGAAGACACTAAAAAGTTTCATTAGCACAATTAGTGCTTTTCATCAGCATCAGTATTTTTCCTCTCAGTTGTATTGCTCTCAGTGAATGATTAGTGTTGAAATCCTCTTCTCCCTGAATTTTTATTATCCTGTTAGATATGGTTGCAAGTTTAATTTTTCAGAGCACTGTCAATTAAAATGTGTTGCTGGTTTTGAAAGTAAAATACTATACAGATAGGCAGAACCCCCCTGGGGACTGTTTCCAACAGTGGACTATTCCTGTCTACAATGACGGAACAGATATATATCATGGCGCACACATTTTTCATTGTAAAGCATTACTAAAATAAGTTACAGAAATTAGAAACTGAAAAAACCTGTGAAAATTACTTTCTTGTAAGGCAATTTCTATCTAAAAGTTATTTAAATTAACAGTGCAGTGAATCATAGAATCATTTTGGTTGGAAAAGACCTTTGGGATCATCGAGTCCAACCATCAACCCTACTCTACAGAGTTCTCCCCTACACCATATCCCCCAATACCACATCTAAACAACTCTTAAACATGTCCAGGAACGGTGACTCAACCACCTCCCTGGGCAGCCTATTCCAATGCCCAACCACTCTTTCTGTGAAAAATTCTTTCCTAATGTTCTGTCTAAACCTACCCTGTTGGAGCTTGAAGCCATTCCCTCTCGTTTCTGTCACTAATTACCTGTGAGATGAGACCAACAACAACCTCTCTACAGTGTCCTTTCAAGTAATTGTAGAGAGTGATGAGGTCTCTCCTCAGCCTCCTCTTCCTCAGACTAAACAGCCCCAGCTCCTTCAACTGCTCTTCATACGATTTGTTCTCTAGACCCTTCACTGGCTTCATTGCCCTCCTCTGCACTCGCTCCAGCACCTCGA